>VZTQ01001740.1:492939-523446 GCA_013400755.1 Pelecanoides urinatrix
TTTTTTTTTTTTTTTCATTTATGTTTTTTCTATGTCTTCATACACTTGAAGAAGTAAAATGTATGGAAAGATTGGAAAAGGGCTTCAAGGTTTGGGAAGTGTATTCCTCCTATGTGAAAACAGCAGTTGTAAGATATCTCAGATGAAGTAAAAGAAGATGGAATTGATCAGCTATTTTCTTCTGATAAAGTGTCCACAAAAGTTTCACTTCTAGGAATCATTGTCTGTTTTATTCAGGAAATGATTTTTGTGGGTAAAGAGCAACAAACCTGCATTTTATTTCTTGGTGTCATCAGTTTAATTGCAATTTTTATGGATATCAGATGTACCTTTCCATCCAGTTTTGGAGTAATGCACTTAGATCGTTTGATTTTTTATACCTGCCCATGGTGTAGCTTAATGCAGTGTAGTATTGAACAGCAAGTAGGACAATTGTGTCATAGTCTATTTTCGGTTGTAGAATTAATGAGATATACTGAATATATTAAAATAGAATTTTTAGTCTTCTTGTAAAAAAAAAAATCATTTGATTAATTGCTGTAAATTATCAACATTTAACGTAGGAATTATCGTCCTGCTTGAATTGTCTATTTCATTTTAACACATCCTTGTCACATGAAAGTAAGCAGTACCCTACATCTGCAAAAAATAAAAGAGATGAATCAGTCACAGCCTGAATATGTCTAATACGGAGCTTGGCAGTAATGTATATGAAAATCCAATGGCTGATTTTAAACAAGTATTCACTGAAACTTAACAGATACAGTTTTCCAAAAGAATCATCAAAACTCCATAAACCATACACGTTTTTAATAAACATCTGGAATGTAATTATTCTACAATAAGTATCCTATTAAAGTTAGAGTTATATTTAATAACAGTTGCTGCATAGTTCATACAGACTAAAACAAATGGCTAGTATAAACAGATTTGCCAAAGGTCAGTGGTTATGAAGGAGATGTATATACTATATATACACATATATATATGAANTTGAGTTCTGTAGGCAAGAAAAAATTGCTCTATACCAAAATGTATATCAATCCATCTCTGAAACACATCCTGAAAACAGCATATTTTGCATTCAATTACGATAATTTTTATAATCTGAAAGATTTATTTCTATTGTGAATTTACAGCAAATAGCTATATAAAAAAATATACAATAAATGTCCATCATTTTGAAATAATGGGAAAAATAAATTAAAATATAAACCACATCATTATTAATTTATTTTTGTCAAAAGTATTTTTAACATATGGACATATCTTGATAAGGGAAGACTTTATCAAATTGGTGTTTCTTCAAGAAAAAAATCCTGGAAAATTTCCAGCCAGTGCTTTTTCCAGAGTAAAACATTCCTTGTTATGAAGAGGAAGATAGGTTAGACTTCATTTTACGTTACAAGGAACAGATTTATAATATTTCAAAAGTTTATCAGTCCAATAATGCAAATTTGATTTTATTAAATTTGTGCTCTAAATGCTGTATGCTGAGCACCAGCGTGTTTCAATCTTACTTGATATGAAACTTCGTTGTCACAATAGCCTCATTATTTTTAGTGACATTGTATGCAACAAGGTGACAGGATTTGTCCACTGGAAAACACTAGAAGATGGCTTCATGTGGAATATTTATGCAACCACAGTGTGTTAGATGTCTAGATGGACTATCCTGGCTGAGATATAATCATTCCCCTGAAGTTAACCCCAACCATAAATCTGGCAGACATACCAGTATCTTCTTACTCATCTCAAATTCCCAGCAGGACCTACGCTGAGTTTATCTGGCTCTACGGTTTCAGTCTGGCATGAAGTATGCAGTGAAAGTCAGAAAGAATGTAAGAGCTGAATATGATCTGACTGAATCAAGTTTAGAAGCCACTTATTGCCAGCACCCAACTTAAAAAAAAAAAAAAAAAAAAAGACACTAATGACTGAAATCTGCTGTACAGCAGGGCCTATGTGGAAGAAAAATTGAGCCCCAGAACTTGGGAGAGTGTTACCAGAGGACCAAGATTCAGGACCAAGACAGGAATAAATCAAAAAAACCCAAACAAACAAAAAAACCTCCTTGCCCAGAAAGAAAGGTTTCCAATTTTTTTCCCCACATCTAGTTTCTCCTCAATTTTAATCCCTTTGCCATTGCACAACTGCATACTTTTATATGAAAAATATAGAGAAGGAACTTAGCATAAGATTATTCCACTCTCTTAACTGGGAATTATCCTGTTAAGAAAAAACATATTAGCCCAAGTAAGTTTGTAAGGGTGCAACACAGAGATCTTAACCAACAAACCAACCCCCCCAAGCCCCATCACATTTACCGTAAATGAGAACCTTTAAAATCACTGGAAAAATCTGACACGCTTCAATCTGAGCTTTGTGTTAGAGACAGCTAAATGTATTAGTCACTCTCCAGATTCCACAGATTGTAAGAGACTTTATACTGAAATTATAAAGGTATGGCTTTATAAAGTAATCTCTTTAAAGATTAATACATTCAATACTAGTGGTGTGTTCTGTTGCTTCCAAAAAATCTTAGTTGATCATTGAACTCTGCAGTATGATGCTATGTATTGTTACAAGTGCATGTTTTTATAGAGAGCTCTCTGGAAAAGGGAAAAGACCAGTTATACTTCATGAATCTATCAATATATTCTTTTTGGAAAAAATAGTCATATTCCATTTCCACTCCTGAATTGCTTCTACAAGCTTTCTTATGCTCAACATTGTTATATAACCTTTTTAGTTTCTTTCAAATTAATTATGAAATTAAAGAGGCATGCAGAGGGTTACTGCCAGGTACCACTTGAAAGTATTCCCTCAGGTCTTGCCACGCAGTCAAAAGTAATTGCATCCTAATGAGTTACCACTCATCAGCTGTGCAATAAGAGCTGACTGTGCATATTCTTCACTCACCTGAGGTTTCACATAAGGTGTTTTTAATCTAAATTATGCTCATTACTAGCTCAAGTTAATGTGTTTTACTTTGCAATTTGGAAAGCCTATAAGCATAAACAGTCAATACATAAGACTATACTACAAAATTCATGATGTCCAGAATCAAAAGGTTTCATAAAAAGCCCAGAACTCACAAAAAGGGTAGGAAGGTCTCCTTTATAAAGTTCATATAAATTGTTCTTTACTGAATAATAATGCAAAATGCAACCGTGGTTAATTTATCCAAGTTTCAGTAAAATTACCTACTGCAATTCTAATTACCTCCTTTCTGGAGAAGAAAAATAATAGGACACAAAGGATAGCTTATTAAGTTTCAAGGTAATACATTTGCCTTGTAACGGTTAAATGTTGAAAGAGGCATATATTAAAGTAAATCACTTTTACTAAAATAAAATTTCTGTATGCTTGAAGATTGACATGATCCTAATAACATAACAATTAATAGAAAATAAGACAATTTAGTACTAAAATGGAGAAATATAGAGGCTGAGAACCTTAACTTTCAAGAAATTGTGCAATTTCAGAGTAGCTTTTCTGCTTTAAAGGGTCATATAGTGTACATTTCTTTTTCTTATGGATAAGCTATGTCAAGGACTTTAAGAAATGCCAGAGAAGTTAACTAAGTTTTCTGCTACTAAGAAAAAAATTGTATCTATGAGTTCTTGTATATTCCAACTTGTACTTTCTATTCACTGTGACATGAATCATTGCATACACTATTTTCTAGCTTGATCATAAGATCCAATCTTAGATTTAATTAGGATCAATAATTATTTCCATTTCCCTTAAAAACTGTAGAAAAGTGAATTATTGTGTCATATTTCAGCAAAAATTTGCAGATGTTTCAGTACTTTGGCTGTCTTTTGTACAAAAATACAAAAAATGGGTTTAGATATCCATGGAACATTATTATTTGGTTATTTTAGAATTCTGATTCTGAGAAAATCCTACCAAAAAACGGTTTTTGAAAATCTTAATTACTGTTAAATTATTTTTTTTAACCAGTTCTACAACACATGCAAAATGAGATGAACTTCAGGTACTCTCTGATGATGTGTAAGGCCAGACCATATACTTTCATAGTACCTCTAAGATTTAAAGGGTGTTACACTTTCTGGAATTAACATACTCCTAGGGAACTTCTATGGCTTCAAACAACTGATTTTTTTTGAATCCTGGTCTTACTCAACAGCCTTCTGATTTTGTAGAACAATTTGTAGAACAATTACTTGTGATAAAATCCTCCCATGCTAAATAAAACCTGAGCTCTATTATAGATGCAAAGATAGGTATTTGTAATACAATACTATTAGAAATTCTACTGTTGTGGAAACTCACATACACCAGTATCAGGGCTTTCAGGAAGTCTGTTTCCATTCAAATCTTCTAAAATTGAAACCTGAGCATTAAAAATCATTTCAGTCATAACCCAGGCGTGATCAGCTGGGAAGAACTCCTTTCTATTTTTTATTCAGTTTGGGTTTTATTCAAAACCTCACTTGAAAAGTTTTTCAAAGCCAAAATAAACATTAAATATGGAAAGTAACCTGGCTTCTGGTTGCTTTGAAGAACTCTCTGTGGTTTTTCTTTTCTCCACTTATGCCAGCCTTCACATAAATTATTTGATTTCTCGTGTCCAGGCACTGTAGCTCTTTGTTTGATTGGCCGTGAAAGTGATTTACAACTATGTAACAAGGCTTCACCTAAACAACTTCAGCAGTGATAATAACACAGAAAAAGCAGTCTGGTTTTTGTTTGTTTATTTGTTTGTTTCTGAGTTTTGCATATGCATATCAGAATCAATATCAGTGAATTTCTTGTGATCATGGGTAAGTCTTAACCTAAGTAGGTCACCACTTAAGCTTCTATTTGCTTCCAAAGAGATTCAGCCATCTCCCACACTAGAAGCCCTGCCTTTCTTGGATGTTGAAAGCAAGGAATTAGAAGACAAAATCTGCAAAGTAGTCCAGACTTTTCGTTGATGAATTCAGATCATAGTCTCACATTAAAGATCCGAGAGCATGCTCAGCTCTAGAGATTCATCTTCATTCTTCTTTTTCCCTTGTAACTCCCAGTTTATGACCTCAACTGTTCTTTGACAAAAGCCTCCTAACTCCCTTACTTGTCTCCTCTTGGCTTGCCACATCCAGTTGTCACTGGGCCATCCAGCCTTAGCCCAGCAGAGACCATAGTTAGTCTGCAATAAACGGAGAACATTCAGTGGAGATTGACAAGAAGAGTACTTAGAATGAAAACTTGACTCATAAGAAAAAGCTGAAAGAATAGAGAATTTTTTAGACCACAGTAGCAAATAAGACAACCGTCAGTAATTTTGTATGCCTATTTTGAGTAGGGCAAGAAATAATAACTTACTCTATAGCAAGGAAGAATTACTCTGTATCTTAATGAAACTTCTTTTCTGGTAGAGAGATAGGTAAGTATAGAAATACATTGTCTAGGAAGCTATGGAATCTCTGCAATAAGAAGGGTTTAGGAAGTTAGACCGATGGGGATGGTCTAGATGTATCAGATCTCAGGAAAGAGAGAGATGGCTTGCTGTTTTTCTAGGACTTTATGTCAATGTGATTCATTTTTTCTGTGGAAACAGATTTTCCTGAAGCTGGCATAAATGAGAAAAGAATTATAAGATTGTTTATGGTTACTGAGTTGATATTTGCATAAAAATAGATGGAAGAGATCATAAATACTAATATCTGTTATATTCAGTTTTCTCGACTTTTGACCTTGTCAAAGCACAGAACCCCTTAAGAAATCAGATGAAGTTTATGTTTTTGACTTCCAACATATGCAAAAGAATTGTTTATCATTTACATATAAGGGTTCCTAATACAAATTTTGAACTTTGATAGATGATATATTTATCATCCAAATTCATTTTAGCTTGCATATCTATTAATTCAGATGCTTTAATGTTGATACCAGAATGACAAAGTCCCTGGAAAAAAGCAAAATATTACGCATTATTTAATTCTTGCAGGGAATTGAGAGCATGATAAATTCCATTTCTATGTGTCTGTTTTAACAACTGTTGATAATGCAGATAACAAATGTAATAACTTTGGGAAACTGGAAAATGGAGAGGAGAAAGAAAGAAAAGCAAAACGGGTTTTTCTCAAACAAAGTGCTTTAGCAGGTGTTGTTATTCAAACATGAGAGCATTTACATTCCCTTCAAAGAAGTCAATCTGCTTTCAAACTTGAGCGTACGCTTTGGTGGATCCTGGGTCCATGATACATCCTGTTCAATTGACTTAAAATATAAAAAAAGTAGGTTGACATGAGACTTCTTAGACTCTGGCGTTTTTGTGATTCAACATTCTTCCCATATCAAGATCTAGTGACACTTATGTAGAAAGAAATCACTGTTCAGTTGACCAGAAATTATCAAGGTATCACCTCTAAGGAGACATAGTGATAATTAATTTCAGATCAGCCACTTATGTCAGGGCTTTTCAGTCAGACTAAACCTCAAGCCTGACCACTTCTGAATACTCACTGCATAGACATATGTAAATATTTTTGTTGTAAAAGCACATTTTGCCACTATACATTTGTTGGGAGTTTTTTCCACATCAGCTTCAATAGTTTGCTCTGCCACTCCAGCCCAGCTATCCTATTCAATCTCCTAACCCTTCTGGATCTAGTCAGGTATAATATCTTTCCCTTATTGGCAAATTCTCATTCTCATCCCATCCCTTTGGTCACCTCAATATTCCCCTTGCACACTTGTCCTCTCTGATTTTTTTACCTCTTTCTCATTTTCTTGTTCTTGCTTTAGTTCTTTGTGTTGTTTGAGGTGGAAGGAAGAACATCACATTTCTCAACTCTTTTTCATTGTTCTAGACCATGGCAGGCACCTTGGTGCCTCCACATTATCCTCTATGTGAGATGTTCCTCATGGGTTGTGTCTGGGCTCTAATGTAGCCTCTACATTTTGTTTCACACTACTGTGATTAAGATTATACTTGTGACTATCTAATGGACCTTAAAGGACCCTTGAGTTTTATGAAAAAAGTTCAATATGAAATCATAGCATACACAGATGACTCAAAAATGTGATGCATTTATGATCTATAAAACATTAATAAAAATATTTGTGTTGATATTCTACTTCTTGTGTCACTAGGTTTCCAGATAAATTTGTTTCAGATCAGTATTTGATCTATGAATCTGCATACTGAAACAATCAGAAAATGTGTCTTTTAAAACTTAATATACCTGTTTATAATCATTTACAGCTGAATATATTAGTGACAAAAATGAGCTTTTGGTTCACAGTGAAATATTGCAGAGCCAAATGGCTATGGAAAAATGAGTCATATTTTGTTTTAGCTCCCACATCATCAGTGGATCTGAACAAAGTTTCAGCTGCAGGACCATATTCTGCCCTCAGTTTTATACATCCCTGCTTAGACAAGTTTAAACTAGAGGCAGAAATTGAAGACAAGAAGATGTTCCCAATAGACTTGGTTTGACAGAGTCCTTAATACTTGCATTAATATATGTCAGAAAGAAATCAAAGCAACTCTCATAGTTTCCAGGACTGACACTTAGGAAATACCTAAGAAAACATTCTCTGCAGTTCCTGAGAGACAATAAATACAGAGCCTCATAATGCAGATTTTACAGAACCGTTTTTTGAGTAGAAGCATGTTAGGGTTTTGCCTTTATAGCAGGGCAGGGTTCACTTTTTTTTCAGTAGTTTACTTGCCAGCAATACAGCTAAACCATTAATGAATTAAAAAAAAAAAACATTTAGATGGACTTTTTTTTTGTCAAGAGGAACAAAAAACATTAGCAGTTACCTATTCCTCAATAAGAATTCTAGTACTGTCATATTGAAGCAGTATGTCACTTAGCTATGATGCTGGAGATGCATACTCTTTCCTTAGTTTAAGGAAAGTCGTATCCATTTATCTTCCACTATGCAGGAAAAAAACTTCAGCCTCTACATGATAGACTATCTCAGAAAAAGACAGGATGCTATTTTGCACATGAATATCTTAACCACTGAGCAAGGAAATCAGTCCTACTTTCTGATTCTGGCTTAAAATATCAAAGTAATTATTTACATACTTATATAAAAAAAGGAGATTTTCTACCTTATTGGTATTGACACCCAATACATTTTTGGCAAGCAAACGGAATAAATTCTGCTGGATTCAGAACAAGGATTTGAATCAAACTGTCAATAGCTGTTCAAGTATGTGATGCAACAGTGGCAAGAAGGATGGATAGCATTTTCATAGTGTCTGGAGAATGTCTGTAGAATGTCTTCTTCCAAAGGAGAGAACTGAATCCTAGTTTTCCACGTTCTTTGAAAGTAGGCTGCTTGGGAAACAGGAAAAGGAGAAGCGCAGTCCCACTCTTTTCATGAATAATAAGTTATTCTCTATTTTCATTTTTACTCTTTTTCTTTGGAAAGTTTTTTTTCTTTTTCTTTTTTTTTTTTTTTTCTGAAGGAAAGAAGTGTTTAATTGAATGAAGACAAAATAAATATTTAGTTTCATATTTTATTATACTGATTTTTTTTGACTCATTTTTCAGCTCAGTGGTTGAATTTAACAATTGCTTACCTAATATACAGTGCTAAGCAATTAGAAAAATGACTGCCGTATTTATGGGATATAACATATACCAAGATGGAATCTGGTTTGCAGAGGACACAGAATTAACAAGATAAGGTGAATCAAAACAGTCAGAGTGCCATTGATGTATAGACCAATCTTCTGTCCCAGGACGAAGAAATTAATTTAGAAACACATTCAGTGTAAAGCATTCTTTGTGTTTATTTGTCCATACATTATGTGACAAATGCTGTATTTGCTGTACTAAACCTATACTTTATATACGAAGCATACTAAACTACATTTATTTAGTGAACAATGAATGTATCATGTAATCATAACATGTGTTTTTATTTATCTGTAAAGGTATCTGCAGGGAAACAGAAAGCAGAATTATAGTGTGTGCCTGTCCGACAGTGCCTCAGAAACAATTTTTGCCCTTGCATGAAATCCATCTTAGTAGATTTCTGCACCTCAATTCTCTGAGACGACTGCAAAATCCACTTTCACAAAAGTGTTATGTGTGTTCTGGAACTTGCTTAAAATAACATCTTTTTCAAGCCACCATGTACAGGATCAGCAAAAATTATTTTCTGCCTAGACATCAGGCTTTATCAAAACATTCTGTGAATGCAGTTGTTGGGAATAAAAAATGGCTTCTAAAGATGAACTGCATGCAAATATAAATACCATCTGAGATGACACCTGGGATTGAATCATGGTCCTTCACAGGTGGACACTGAGCAATTACAGTTTGAAATAAGCCTTGTTAATAGGTATTGCAGCACACTTATATGCAGATCAGGCACAGAGCAAGCAGTGGGGCACATTGATTTTGCATGTATATGCGTGTAGTATTGTCTTTCAGTCTTATCATAGATTCATAGACTCAAAGAATCATAGAATCATAGAATAGTTTAGATTGGAAGGGACCTTTAAAGGTCATCTAGGCCAACCCCCCTGCCACAGGCAGAAACATCTTCAACTAGATCAGGTTGCTCAGAGCTCCATCCAACCTGACCTCGAATGTTTCCAGGGATGGGGCATCTACCACCTCTCTCGGCAACCTGTGCCAGTGTTTCACCACCCTCATGGTAAAAAAAATTCTTCCTTATCTAGTCTAAATCTACCCTCTTTTAGTTTAAAACCCTTGTCCTGTCACAACAGGCCCTGCTAAAAAGTCTGTCCCCATCTTTCTTGTAAGCCCCCTTTAAGTACTGAAAGGCTGCTATAAGGTCTCCCTGAAGCCTTCTCTTCTCCAGGCTGAACCACCCCAACTCTCTCAGCCTTTCCTCATAGGAGAGGTGTTCCACCCCCCTGATGGCTTTTGTGACCCTCCTCTGGACCCGCTCCAACAGGTCCATGTCTTTCCTGTGCTGAGGGCTCCAGAGCTGGACGCGGCACTGCAGGTGGGGTCTCACCAGAGCAGAGCAGAGGCGCAGAATCACCTCCCTCGACTTGCTGGTCACAGTTCTTTTGGTGCAGCCCAGGATACAGGTGGCTTTCTGGGCTCTAAGCACACGTTGCCAGCTCATGTCAGCTTTTTGTCATTCTGACCTAGACATGGATGTCACAGTAATGAAATCGTTGCCCCCTGACAATTAATGTGCTGCCATGTATCATTAAAATACTTTTCAAGAAGGGTTGGAATATTCTTTGTGTGCATATTACTGCTCATTTTGCTTTGACTGAATATGATCTCAGCCATAGCATACATAGCTGTAACATGGCACTACTTGAAATTCAGTATTGCTTCTCCCAGGTTGGCCTAGGTTTATGCATTTTTTAAAAATAATGTGCTCTAATTCAACTAATCAATTAACTATCTGTTAAATATATTAGCTTTACATCTCAGTTGAGTCCAAATTGTCAGCTAATAACTGGATTAACAACTTTAATCCATAACTGGATTAAATGACATTTCTAGGGCCTTTAATGACTCCTTATAACAGCCCAGATACTTTTGGTCTTCAAGCTACCCTCAGTGCTAGTTAAGTGGGGAATGTCCAAGATCATTTATTTGGAAAGAAACTGCAGTGACCCTATTATGGGCAAACGTGCTGCTAGATGGACAGACACTACTTTTTTCTCCATCTCACAATGTGAATAGCATAAATAAGACTAGATGAAGAAATCACTCAAACCTACATAGAAGCAATTTCCACATAATTTTTTGTGGGGATGTCTTTCCAGATGCCCTTCTTTTCTCCTGCAATGATGATGATGATTTTTCAAGACAGACTTTTAAACCTGTGCTTTCTTGCTTCTCTTCACCTGGACTTCTCCCACTGACTTAATAAACCCATCAAACTTAATGCAGTGCCAAATGATTCATGTTATAAAAATCTTAAGAGTTACCTTAGAGATCAGCTAATAAACAGCAACTTAAGTGATATAGTCACCTTTCCATTTAAAATTCTCCTACTCCTTAAAAATTGTACAGTACACAAAAGAGGTAAATCACCAATTATTTCTTTGGGCATGTTTTTTCTTAAGGACAAAACTTTTTCATTTGACCATGTTAAGCACAGAATAAGAGAAGTTCCATTTTGAAGTCTAAAATGATTAAACAAGAAATACTACAGCACTTTACAGACTAAGAAAAAGATGGAAAACACATGAAAAGGGGCATTAGATCACCATTTTTATTTATTTATTTTATTAATCCAAGATTATTATTTATGGATACAAACCCTCGGAAAGAAGGAGGCACCCAGTGGAATCTGAGGTATTTTCAGCTTGATAAATTTCAATACTTGTCACAATAGAAAGTGTGTTGTCAAATGCTGTTTTTCTAGTTGCATGTTGATTCTCAAGCATAAATCAGCTTTTTTATAATCAGTTGAAGATATGCAATCAGTGAAAAACACCACAGACTACAGTTTCACACTTCCTAAAATAATTATTATTCACTCATACAAGAACCATCTACAAGAAATTTTGTGGAAGCTGTACAAGGTACCTCTAATAACAGCTGCAGAAGTGTAGCAATGCAATAACTGCATTTAGACAGAAAATGCTGTCAGTGTATATATGTGTGTTAATAGCACATGTATGAAAGTACCAAACTATCATAAAGGGTTTCTTATTTGCAGTTTTAATACCCCTTCACATCTATGGCAGCACATGGATTTCCAGATATTAAGCATGCCTTTTATAGTCTGTATTTGACTAGAAGCTCAAAACTTTTGGTGGTTTTCAAATATGGATCTTGAAGCCACTCAGTTCATTTGAGACTGAACTACTGTAATGCAGTCAATATGATATTGCCTCTTATGCCATTCTGTCAACCTCATATTATTGGAGTTGCACTAACTCCCAAATTACACATAGGTGTGATTATCATGACAGATATATCATTAACAAGCCATTAGATACAATAAAACCATAATGGTGTAGGTCTTAGATGCTTGCAGAGGTGGGTTTTATTATTTGTCTGTCTGTTTTTTATTCAATAAGTACATCAGAACAAGAATTGTTGGCCTTAGGATTATTCTGACCGTTCTGTGCTCTCTCAAGCCTTCCCAGGGATAAGGATAGCAGAGAATAAATAGACAGAGGAGAAATGGTAATGGAGAGTCATCAATTTTGAGAAGTTATTGGCAGCATTTTCTTTTGGACATTAGTTAAGTCCGGCAGTTTTACATTGCTATTTCAATCGCATCCATGTTTCCAGATCTCCAGATGGAGCTGCCTCTCATCCATCCGTTGCCATGGAGTTCTGCCTGTTTTACTCCATTGTTTGCAAAAGGAAAATCAGGCCCAGGAGTTCTAAAAATCTTCAAGAGATTTCTAACACACAGGAAAGTCCTTGTTACCTCTATAAGAGCTCATATTTTGACAGAAAGTAAAACACATTGCCAGCAAGTAAACATAAAATTTGGCAAGTCTGAATAGGACAGTCTAAACATGCAATGCTCACAAACCAGCCAAATTCCAAACTTGTAAGGTTCAAATAGTTACACAGTTACACAGTCCAGTTTCAAATAACACAAACAATTGCTTCCACTATGATCCCATATATATACATTTATGTATCACCACCAGGCAAAAATGACAAGTTATATTAGTTTTCTTATGACTGAGAATCTAGGAGCATCTTTTATGAATGTTTCTTTCTCAACCTATAACCCAGAAGCTAGCAAGAAACTTCAGCTCTTTAAGATAACCATGTCCATTGCATTCAGCCTCCAAAAATTACCTTCCATTATTTCTGAAGGCATTCTCCTAGACTGATCTGGTTTCTGGTTTAGACCCTAGTTGTTTCTGGCTAGATTATTCTGGCAGCAAACATTCCAGCCTACACAATAGCCTTTTATCACAGCCGGTATAGACTAATTTTGTACCTATATATTGGAAATCAGGTCTTCTACCCCTTTATGTTTCTGTGAATGTTACAGTATAATCTGTATGTACACCACGTTATTTACCTCTTTACATATGTTAAAATAGATCTTTTTTTTTTTTCTTCTTTTTAAATGGGAATTATTTTTTTCACATTTTCCAAAATAAGTTGCTTTTGTGAGCTACTTAATAAGATCAGATCTTCAGGCTATGACCACTACACAAAATTTATGTGTAATGGAGTACCTTTATGTTCAACAGAAAGATTTTAAAGTTCCCTTTCAAAACTAAAAGCTTTCCATGTTGGAAGTGGTCTTTAGATTATAATTTCTAAAGATCTCTGTCCTAGACAGTTGAGGCATCAACAGATTGCCACATGATCCTAGGAGTTCTTGGATCTTTTTCATAAAATATGATCATGTAGATCAGCTTTTTATGAGGGTAACAATAAGCATCTTGGTGTCAAACGGGTATTTCATGGGAGCTACTCTAGAAGAGTATTATGAGTATTAATAAGCACAATTTTATGAGCATGGCAGGTGAGGTGGGCCTAGAAGATAATGAAGCAAATTAGATTCTGTCTCCTTTTTTCACACAGCCAAAACCATTGTTTTTTCAAAGGTTGGCATACCAGGTCAAAGGGCTGCACAAACTGAAAGAGCCTGTAGGCAACTGGTTTACTGGCTACCAGCTTGGAAGACAGGTAAATATCTTACAATCTGAAGATATGCACAGTCTGCTTAAGGGGTTTTGAGTTAGGGTTTTCTTCTAAATATGTAATTTAACTTAAAGGAAGCTGTATGGTCAAAGAGAGCAGGCTGAAGGGTTTGAAGTTAAGCCAGATCTCTTCAGAAGATGATCCTTGGTACCATGACCCAGCTTTAGCAAAGAATTGTGTGATTCCATATTAAGCCAAGTAATACCTAATAGCCAGAAACTTGAGAGGGGTGCACTCAAGGAAGTAAGGAAAGGTCATAGGTGCAATTTGCCCAGTAACTATGAGTTCAAGGATGGAAGCAGAGGTAAAAGCATGAGCTTTTTGTGTTAAATCCTCTTCTGAGAGCTGTGACAGTATCACATGCTTTTTATTTTATCACAGAAGATGGAAATCAAGCATCCAAAACTGTATTATGCAATGAAATAGAAGTGTTTGTGTTTTTTGTTTTTGTTTTTTTTTTTTAATCCAGAAAATTATGTCTGGAGCTCCTCTTTTTTAAAAAGTCTATTCTGAGCTAAAAATAAGGAAAATATTTTTTAACAATGAAGGCAATTTCCCACTGAGAGTGCGTATTGTGGGACTGAAGATTTTCTATCATTTTCACATCTAGAATTAAAAGTGGATGTCTTTCTAATAGATAGATCAGACTGCAGTTATAGATCTTGTACAAAATTATTGATTTTTTTCAGACTTGATGATCTGAAGGCACCCCCTGCCTTCAAAATCCATGAATCTTTTAAACAGAGATGTATTAATATTGATATATAGATTTACTTAAAAATGAATTGAACAAACTCTTGCGGTAAAGGTAATACATAAAAAAGGTAGCTGGCTGATGTATGTGATAGGTTTTCTCTCTAAAGCTTTTTTTCATTCACCAGGGGTATGTAAATGACAAGAGTTGATATTGTTGACATGGAGTCATAGCTGACTGGAAGGTTGTCCAGTTAAAAAAAAAAAGGAGGAATCAATTAAAGTTTCAGCTATTTAGCACTGTAGTCAATAGATAATTCCTGGCAAAAAAAGCACTACTGGCTGGAAAATATGTCTTAAGCATGACAGTTAGCTCCCATTTCTTGTAAAGAAAGATGAGTTCTGTCATTTACAGTCTTGTAATAACAAACTTCATTGTTTGTTCTGGAAAACTCTGAGCATAAGTAAACCCACTGTAACTACTTTATACATAATCTTGTTCCACTGAGTTCATTGGTAAATTACACATTTATTTAGGCACATTGCTCAAATGGTTAACTATGACCCTTCATCAACTAAGGTGCTGCAATTTGCAGTGTTTAGTTTTTGAAGGTAGGTGCAGATCTTCACACAAATCAGTCTCCCCTCAGCTGGAATGGGATGGTTCTTCCATTTTATTCGTGAGGCAGTGGTAATGTCACACTTCTGTGTGGCTCTCACAAGACCAAAATCAAAGAACCTGTAAATCCACAGCACTCAAAAATGCAAAAATATTTTGATTTGCTGGGACTACAGTAGGACTTACAGACTTTGCTGTCATAGACTATAACAGGGTAATATTCAATTATAATACATGACAGGTAGACACAAATATCGACCAAAATTTAGATAGATATGTTCTGGATTTACAAAGGGCATGCTGGCTATTGATCACAGAGTTGAACTCAAGTAATTGGTCTCAATCCGTTAACTTTAAAGAAGTTATTCATAATTATAAGTGTAACTGAGAGAAGAATCTGTTTTACTGATTGCTATTTTTAAGACCTCATTAGTGATATAAAATGTTGAAGTTAAATAAGTTGGGAATTCCCAAATAATTTGGCAGGAGTTCCCCCCCTCCCAAAAACTGTAAGCCAGTCCAGAATGTGTGAAAGATTGGCACATACTACTCTCCATATTTTACGAATATTTCTGGTATCATGCTGAAAGTAGAGGCTGAAAAACTTAAAACAGTGTCAGACACAGTCTGACATATCACATACATATCACATAAAAATAGTTTCTTGAATGTAGTTACTGCACTTTAAAAACTCCATCAATAACAGCTACAAAAAGGAAATCTGTGAAAATAAATACACAAAATTTCTTAAGGTCTCACAGTATTATCTGCTTCACTGCTTTTCATTGGAGGCATCTCTTGAGCGAGGATGACCTTGCTGTGCTGCTGAATACACAGGTATGCCCTAATGGTCTGCTGCCTGAGGGAACATTGAAGAGTGGTGCTTGCACAGCAGGTTTGTAAAGGACCAGCAACACATTTTGTGATTAAAGATCAAGAACCAGGTTTCTAGCCTTTCCAGGAGTCATCAAAATATACCAGCTTTTCCCTGAGAAAGTGGGCATGTAGCTATATTTTCAGTCATGTAGCTCATATAAGTGCATGGAATAATATCTCCATATGTTCTCCCTCATCCAGATCAGTATGAATTCCAGGAGAAATTCCAAGAAATCTGGAAACTGTATAGGGCCACTGTAAACTAAGGACTTTAGGTGCCAAGAAGCTTCAATCTTGTCCAGATCCATACCACACCCTACATATGGGTTGTGTCTAAATACTACAATGTAGGCCTAAATATACTTCTTAAGGAGTTGCATATGTCCTTTGGAACAGAACATTCTATTATCTATTCCTCCATCCCTGCCGTGCTGTCCAATAGCTGTTGATGGCATGAAGAGAGAAATAAAGAATAAATTCAAAGAGGAGCTCTCAATTTTTACAAGCAAATCAAGAAAATCATCACATCTTAGTAAGTAACAAAGAAAAAAAATGTCCGCATACTTCTACTTCAAACTGTATTCATTATTCATTTTAATTCAAACCATCAGCAATATCTTACTGGTTCAGCATCATGATTTTTATTTTTCAGAATTGTCCCATATGGCTTATTTTACACTGTATAACATCACGCAAATGCTGATACTACCAAGAATCAATGGCAAGATAAACAGCACTCCAATAGTTTACTGTAGAAAAGAGACACAAAGGGTGGATCTATTATTCTCATTTTAATCAGAATCAGTAGCATATTTTTGAAGAAAATCTCCTGACTGTCTCAATTATAGTGCTGGGGGGGGCAACCTAGAGTGACCTCAAAGCATGAAGATTGGATTCCTTTTAGAGCAAATGAATCCAGAAGAGAAACTTCTTAAAGATACCTAATGTGCTCCAATCAGCATGTTGAATGCATGATACCAGACAAGAGGTATTCTGAAATACAACCCCTGAAATGCATGTGGTATGAACACTGCATCGTCAGCACCAACAATGATCTGTAAAACCATTGTGTTGAACTGCTCTACTCAATAATGTAGGCATAGCCACATGGACAAAAATTATCTCCATGATTTAAGTGCTATCTAAATTGCATGGAAGATGCAAAGCAGGACTTGATGTTCTGTTCATCTGGTTGTCCAGAGTAGGGAACTGGCCAGCTGACTACATGTATCCTTCCTTCCAGTGTCCCTATTCCTATGAAGTCATTCTACAGAGGTCTCCCCAGGCCTCATCCAGAATAGACTACTCCATGAAGTGCTAGCAAGACACCCTCTGGAGGAAAGCAGTTCACAGTGGAATAGATGCAGAAAGGTCTACTAGCTTGAAATGGAGATCTGGTTCTATCAGCTAAAGCTGAAATATTTTATTCACCTTCTAAAATCAAAAGCTGAGTGAAAACATGATTTATGAAAGGACTAAGAATATAATTCAGTAAAACCTGTCTGTAAATAAATTTAGCTAGATAGCAGAAGACAAGGTCTACACTCTTCACTGGATAAGAAACTGGCTGGACAGCCGAGCCCAAAGAGTTGTAGTCAATGGAGCTAAATCCAGTTGGCGGCCGGTCACGAGTGGTGTTCCCCAGGGCTCAGTTTTGGGGCCAGTGTTGTTCAATATCTTTATCAACGATCTGGATGAGGGGATCGAGTGCTCCCTCAGTAAGTTTGCAGATGACACCAAGCTGGGCGGGAGTGTTGATCTGCTGGAGGGCAGGAAGGCTCTGCAGAGGGACCTGGACAGGCTGGATCGTTGGGCCGAGGCCAACTGCATGAGGTTCAACAAGGCCAAGTGCCGGGTCCTGCACTTCGGCCACAACAACCCCAGGCAACGCTACAGGCTTGGGGAAGAGTGGCTGGAAAGCTGCCCAGAGGAAAAGGACCTGGGGGTGCTGGTTGACAGCCGGCTGAACATGAGCCGGCAGTGTGCCCAGGTGGCCAAGAAGGCCAACGGCATCCTGGCCTGTATCAGGAATAGTGTGGCCAGCAGGAGCAGGGAGGTGATCGTGCCCCTGTACTCGGCGCTGGTGAGGCCGCACCTTGAGTACTGTGTTCAGTTTTGGGCCCCTCACTACAAGAAGGACATTGAGGTGCTGGAGCGTGTCCAGAGAAGGGCAACGAAGCTGGTGAAGGGCCTGGAGAACAAGCCTTATGAGGAGCGGCTGAGGGAGCTGGGATTGTTTAGTCTGGAGAAGAGGAGGCTGAGGGGAGACCTCATCGCGCTCTACAACTATCTGAAGGGAGGTTGTAGTGAGGTGGGGGTTGGTCTCTTCTCCCAAGTAACCAGCGATAGGACGAGAGGAAATGGCCTCAAGTTGCGCCAAGGGAGGTTTAGACTGGACGTTAGGAAAAAATTCTTTACTGAAAGAGTGGTCAGGCCTTGGAACAGGCTGCCCAGGGAAGTGGTGGAGTCACCATCCCTGGAGGTATTTAAAAGACGTGTAGATGAGGCGCTTAGGGACATGGTTTAGTGGGCATGGGGGTGTTGGGTTGACGGTTGGACTCGATGACCTTAGAGGTCTTTTCCAACCTTAATGATTCTATGATTCTATGATTCTATGTCAGAAGAATGTACCTCAGGAACATTCTTTTTACAGTGGACAAAATAAGATAATGTTAACCTAAGTTTATGCTGAAGTTTGATATTACTTTATACATATAATAATATGATATTATCAATAAGATAAGTATTGGGAGCCCACATTCCCAGTTTCTATGTACCCAAATATAAGTTTTTATCATCACTTCATCTTTAAGGACCACCACAGTTTCTCTATGCAGGCTGGCATATAATTCTTCAAAACACCAATTTGTTTAATCACAGTAGAATCTCACAACACAACTCCAGCAATGTCATCACTGCTTATGTGACAGTTCTTACATGATTTCTATTTCATCAGATATATCCTTCTCCTATTTCATCAGAAAGACTAACAATTGCTTGTTTTCCAAGAGAATGAAATGGCCCATGTGGCAGCATAAAGTGTCTATTGTCTGTTTATTAAGTGCAAAGAATCTCAACACATTTCCAGAATCTGACCATTTATATCACATTCTAAAGTGATTTTGTCTATTGCTATTTTTATATCTCAAATATTTCTACATGTGTTTCACGTCAAGTGTATAAGTGTCCCTTTTGAAACTGAGCATATATCCTATTAGTAAGAACAAGACCCAAATTGTTTATAAGTCTGAGATCCCTGGCTGATGTAAATCAACATAACTACAGTGGTTTCAGTGTAAAACCCTGTTAGCCAAGACTCTTATTGCTTGAATAAAAAGTAATTTCATTCAATTCTACATCTTTTCTAGCAATCTGACTAAGCTTATTTGAAATAAGCAAAAAATACCAGACCAATTTCTATAAATAAGTGGTATGCAAACAAAAACCATGCAAGTATTTCCATATTTTCAAAAAATGTGTTATTTCATTGAAAAAATGCCTTGGTAATTGCTTTATAGAACTGGATTATTTTATGACAAATACATTCAATTTGTTATATCTTTTCTTTTGTTAGTGTCTAAAATGTGTTTTAAACACCATTTTATACAGAAGAAATCAATCATAGTGAGTATGAAAAAAGTAGTCTAATATTTTATTTCTGACTGTAGATCTTTGCTTGAAAACTGGGAAGTGGCCCTTCTGAAGTTAATTCTTTTTTATTTCACTTAGTCAACAAACAGTGGAATTATATTTAAAAGTTCCAGTTTATAGAAAGCCATGCCTCATAAAAACTCCTGGGGCCTGTACCGTTCCCATTATACCCCTCATGGTTGAAGTCAAGCACCCATGGACTTTTAAAAAAAATTTGCTTATCATGATGAGGCATATGTACATCCAAAATGTACTAGGGATGAGGTTTAAAATCTGTGTTGCATTAGGAAGAATCTAAATGTTTTACATTACATATCACACTTGCATCCTATTAATAGGCACTATAGATTCAGATGTATTTTTAGATTAAGACTTTTTGGCACAGAGTTTGTCAGAGTAAACAGCTCATTGCATCTGAAATCAATTCCTAATATAATGTGAACAAGGATAAGAAAAAGCTGAGGCAGATTAGAGGGGATGAAATTCTCTATCTTGTGGCTACTTAGGCCCAACTTTTGTTGAATGATATGCACATCTTTACTCAATATGAACATTTTAAGACACCAAATTACTAAATATACAACACTATCTGATGTTATATCAAATATAATGTATTCTTGGTAGTTCTGTCCTTTTATATTTATTTGCTTGAATATTTCTTTCTTGCATTTCTTAGAGCTACTATAAGCAGCTCAAAGGTTAATATACAATTTAGTAGCATTTATACAATTTCATAAAATAATTCTCATCTAAAAGGTGCCTAAAACAGAATAGGAACTTCACATTACTAGCTTTTCTTCTTCCTGGGCTTAATTCAAATACAGATAGAAACTAAGTCCTTTTTTGAAAATTTCCCCTGTTAATTATAAAGAAGTTTGAGAAAAGATCTCCTGAAACATACTGTGACATATATATATATAAAGCAAAGAAAGTAAGTCCAACAAACTGAATAAACACAGTTGAAAGTGAAAGTTTGTCATTTAAAATATCCTACAAGTTTTATATGTTCATAAACTTCAATCAGAACTAGAACAACATCTTGTTCAGAAGTATTTTAGAAATATTTTCTCTGAAATGGAAAGCCCAGACAACTCCTGGCTTTTTTGTATGCTTGTATTGTGTTAGCATTCATATTTAAAGAGCTTTTTACACAAGCAGAAGACTCAGTCCTGCACGGTAGTGTTTAGACTCAAGACAGAAACCTGGGAAACTACTCATGATCCTAGCAAAAGGAAAAGACTAAAAGGAACATAGGGGAAAAAAAAAATCATGGTCTGAGCATAAATATTATTTTGAGACCCATGATCAGATCATTATGATCTTTCATAAATGCCATAGAATATTTGATCCAGGCAGTGTTTCCCTCTTCACTTAACCATCACCTTGCTAATCAGATCTATTGTGTTTTGGTAAGACCTGTTGGAATAAGTAAGAAAAGAGTTTCTGAAGCATGGGAGAAAGTGTGAGAAAGCATGCTTCTCATCCAAATTCTTTGAATTTTCCTAATTCTAACCAGAAATACTGTTTAGCTGGCACTGATTCTATTCATACATTTTTATCTGAAGCCCAAGGCACCTCCCAAACACATCATCTCACCTTAAGATTTCTCATGTGAGCAGATGAATGATGAGTCCATCATTCTTTTCAGGACGTGATATTAAAAACCAGGTAAGAAAGACTTTCACCCAATCTTATGTTTTTGCTTTTAAGAGCACACAAAAGCTGTGAAAGATTTCAAGGGAATCAAACAGTGCCAAAGTTCACCCCCAAGTAAAGCAAATACTTGAGCACGTTCTAAACAGGATAGGAGAAAATATATCATGTGACACGTATTGTCTTTAGAATAGAGTCCAAATCCAAGGCCATCCAACCGTTAGATAGCGTGGGATTGGTAGAAAATGTGATCTTTAAGGTTCCCTGACACTTGTTCTGCACAAAACTGTAGACAGAGGCAAATTGTTTTGCAACTTAACATATATAAAATTATTTTATGTATCAAGGAATGGAATATTTTTTGTGATCAAAAGAAAATTAGTCAAACTTGATGGGCTATATAAACCTTAGTGGGCTATATAAAGGGAAAGGATAGGAAGATTATTGTCAGTAATAATAATAATCATCATCATCACAACATTGATGACAATTGTGCCTGGGGCACAGTGAGAACTATCACTAGTACTTCTTTTACAAATTCCTCTGAAGGTTTTAAACCTGGCATACACCCTGGCACAAGTTTTTATTCATGTTCTTCCTGTGTCTTTGTTGTGAGCGGTGCTTTCTGATATAGAAAGGAGAGATAGGGAGGGAATTATTCAGGAGCAAATGTGTCAATGGAAAGGAAACTATTTTGAAACAGAAAGCAGATTACATGTCAAACGGAAATGTGCCAATCTGCAAATAAATACAGAGGGAAGTCCAACAGGTGCCATGACTCCAAATCTTTTTATGTTTCTCATCTGCATAAATGATACAGACAGGGAAACCAGCTGCAAATATGTTAAGTTTACTGAAACACGATACTAGAGGGAGTACTAAATACCAGGCAGTTATCAAGGATACAGAAGAGGGATTTTGGATTGTCTTTGTAGAGTAATTGCACAACATATGTTAAATCAACATATGGTTCAAACAGAGGCTGGGATAAAGAAAAGGTTTTGAAAGCAGGCTTAGGAAAAGAAAAGAAATATAACTTAAATATGTCCAAACTTAATAGAGGAGAAAAAAAAAGCACACAAAAAGAAACAAAGAAAAAAAATGTGAAATTATTGACTCCAGAAGTAAATTACATGGTTGTGGAAATTGCAACAGTGATTAGAGAGACTTTATTCACATTCATTCATACAACTATATTGTGGACATGAGAGGAGAAGAATTTCTTTATTTGTGAAATAGAATAATGTGGAACTTTTGTAGATACTGTTTAAGGAATCTGAATTTGCAGGTCACTGAGAGGCTCACTAGGTTATTGAGTCTATTCTCCTTCTCTCATTGTTACAGATAAAAGATAAAAAAAGTAAAATGGGAATTTTTGATTAATCAGTACATACTGATAAGAATGGATTCTGTGCCAGTAACTTCAGTGGGAGATTTTGGCTAAAATAATCTTTCAAATTCTTGAGACACTAAATCCCATTGAAAAATGCTTTGGACTTGCTTGTCCAAAAAGAAAAACACATGCATGCACATGTGCACGTGCGCGCGCAAACACACACACACACACACAAAGGAATTGGTGGGTTTATTCTGCTTAAATCTGTATCCACAGCATCTAACAGTAATTAGTTACAGTGATTTCCCATTTCTATTTCATAAGTATGAAGCACATACTCTTTAAGTTTAAATCATTTCATGTTATAATTATTAGACTTTTCCATCAGTATGAGAATATGATTTTAATAATTTTTAAAAAGTTGAAGAGGGAAATAATTGTAGCTAATGTTCCAACAATAATATGATGAAAAAGTGTTTGTTGTATTCTCTTTATAACTTACCCTCAGAAAAAGGGTAACAGTCTATTGCCATAGTTTGTAAATTCAGCTATTCATTTAACAAAAATGACCCTAGGCTGTGCTTTGTTATGGAAAAGCTCATGTTCAAACCTTACTACTGCCATCTATTGAGGAGGTGGGAGCTACAATAGGAAAATTAAAATTTAATCATAAGAAAGCACTTTATTTTTTATTGCAAATTGCAAAAATATGATTGTAATGATACCCACTTGTAGGAAATGGAATTGATTAGTGACACATCAAAGATAAATTGAATTAAATCATAATCACAGAGAAATCCAGCTTGGAATGTATTTCTGTAGGTCATCTGGTCCAAACCCACTTCTCTCCCTCAAAGCAGTACCAGCTTCAAAGTTGGATCCAACTTCAAAGTTAGATCAGGTTGCTCAGGGTCCTATCCAAACGAGTTTTGAATTCTATTATATCCACAAGGTCACAAATTTTCACAGATGCTCTGGGCAACCTGTTCCCATGTTTGAGCAGCCTCATTGTGAAATTTTCCTAATATCTAGTCAGAATTTCTCTTACTGCAACTTGTGCCCATTTACCCTTGTTGTCTGAAGTAAAAATATCCAGGACCCTTTTTTTCTGCTAAAAAAACCCCAACAAACAACCCACAAAAAATAAGCAATCAAAAAGCTCTCTTTCTACATATAATTTCAGAGGGATCCACTATACCTAAGTCATAGTATTTTCCCTCACTGAGATTTCTTACCAAAGAGTGGCATAATATGTAGGGAACATATCCTTGACACAAACAAGGCATGCATCTGCCACAAACTGTAAAATCTTAAATATTCTTGGTGGACAGTCATCAAGGAAGACAGAACATGACAAGTTCAAAAGTAACTGCAGTAAGCTTATCTCTATGTTCAAGAAGATGTCTTAGAGAAAGAAGAAGACACCAAAACTTCAGTAATCCTTAATGAAGAGAATAAAGACTTCGCAAGGAAGGGAAATCTTGGAGCTTTTCACACTGATGCTTGGAGTTTGGTTAAGATCCTGTTTGTAGGGAGATTAATGGCAGAAGGCATGGAGACAAGCAGTCCTAAATAATTTTATAATTAAAAATATTCTAGCAGCAAATCACTGATCATCCCAATCATCCAGCAGTTCAGATATGTTAATATTCTGAATGTTCATGCAGTTCAGACTATTATTATAGATAATTGAAATTGTTTTCAGTAGAAAAATTCAGCTTTTCTCTGAATAACAGAAAAGGGAAATAATCTTTCTTATTTATGGGGAATCCTACAGAAAATACTACGAAAAAGTCAGATTTCTACTAAGAAACAGTGTAAATCTGTTGGGTGAACAATCTTTAACCAGTCCTGTCAGTATTTCTGTTATCATATATGTCCTTTGAAAATATACATCTTGAACTGGACAGGAAGCTAGGCTCATTTCTTGTTTAAGAGTTAATTCTTTCCTAAAGTGTTTTATTGCTATTGCCCCTCTTCGGATATATTATTTTAATATGCAGAATGTGAAATATTTTGGATCAGATATTATTTACAATTAAAATGGTCAGAAACTCCAAATGATTACAAACAACAAAAATGAATTTAGTTAGTTGTCTCCTTCAGTCCCTCTTATAACTGAGAAATGATTAAACTAATCCAGATGTGCCTATGCCTTTAATTCCATCTGTGTCACAGACAGCAAGGCTGTGGTCATCAATGAATTATTGCATATTAATCTCCAGAGCCTTTGATGTTACAGTTAGTCTGATACTCTGTTAAAATACACATTTGTTCTTAATCCTTGGAGTAAATCCTGAGAATTTAACTAAGTATTTCTTAAACATTCATTAGTAGGGCGAGTTTTTTCCTCCTGTTATCTACAATGCTGCAGGAGTGTTAATTATAGGAAAATATTCCAAAAAATTGAGATGTAGAAGCTATGGATTTCAGTCCCAAAGGCATTATAGGAAGAGAAATAAATAAAATTCTTATAAGAGCTTGCAGACTTGAAAGAATCCTTTTTGCTACTCCTTTTTGCTGAGAATGTATGGAGATGGTCTATTGTTATCTTTATAATCTCTAATTCTAAAGACCCCCAAACATCTCTGATTATCTATAAACCAGGCTTTGTTTTGTCTTTTGTTTATTTCCTGTGAAAATTATTATCTTAAAAGAAAAATGTATTGGTGTTTGTCTTACTTTTAACATGTTTTGAATTGCCATTTATTAGATGAATGTGTTTTTTATTCACTACAGTAAGATCTGTTACGTGTACACAACACATGAACTGTACACTGTAGTTACGTACAGCTGTTTAGATTTTACTGGAATAAAATCTAGTGAGAGAGGAACAACAGAGTTAATTACTTTTTTTTTTTTCTTTCTGGATCAGTCAGAGAAATGGACAAGGACTTAGCAGAACTTATCTGTACACTAACATTATTCAGTACTCAACACAGCCTAATCAAAATGGTCTGCAACAAATTGCAAGAAATGGATAAATCTACAGGTCATTCCCATAAGTATGTTTGAAGCAGTGCAAGTAGGTGCCACTTCTTACTGTGAGATGAATCTTTAGATCAAATTTTTATCACAGGTGAATGAGCAAATCTCGAAAGAAGGTAATATTGCACAACAATATATAATTCTATATCTTTCTGAATAGTAAGTTACTTATTTATAGCAACATAGCCTTCTATAAGCTTAATAAGGAGTGATGGAACCTTGGTAGTTTAGCCGGATTCAGAGGTACTAGAGATTCTCCATGCTCCCACTGCTCCTTTTGCTCAGCAAAGTTTGGGGACTTCAGCTTTTGCATCTGATTTATGTAGGGAAACCACCAAGTTTTCCAAATGTTAGCTATATTTGCGTTCCTTCATTGGGAGCCAAATCTCAATGAATTTAGAAGGCTTTTATGTTCCAGTGCCCTGAGATCTGTGTTGGAAGATATTTAAACTACTGATTTGGACTGATTAAAGAACGTGGACCAAAAGGACATCAGACTTCTATTCCATCGTGGAGGGATTGAGTCCAATAATATGTCCTCACAGAAATTATATATTAAATAAACATATTAAGTTAGCCAGCACAACAGTAATATGGATCCAAGTAATGAGGACCATCATCTGGGAAAGATTCAGATTCAGTTAATAGTTTCTGATAAAGAGAACATGAATCAATATGAATATTGCACATGTTAGTATACATGTTAGCTAACCAAATATTCTCTTGCTTGAGATCAAATGTTTTTTCCAGTTCTACTTGCCAACAGTAACGATACACTTATTATTTCTGTGACATCATTGAAGGTGTAGTGGCCAAAATCTGGCACTGAGAATATGAAGGGATACATGAAGTAGGTGAAATATACTTTTACAAATTTGGAAATACACGAATTTGGAAAATGATAAAATAAACATTAGAAAGCAGCAAATTAAATGTTTGTCAGTAAACCTAATACTTGCAGTAGGAACCTGTATGATAGCCCTATCAGCTGAAGTTAAGTTTTCATCCTGTTTTCATCCACAAGAAAACTTGGACCTTCCACTAATGCTGACAGCTGAATTCCTGCTTCCTAGAATATATGGTGTTGACAAGTCTTCCTTCCTTCTTGTTCTCCTATCACAAGTATTTAAGCAAGTTGGATGAATTACTGCAGTTGCTTGGTACCATTCCTCCTCTTTTCACAAGAAATCCTCTATGTTTCATGGAAACTGTTCCAGATTTTCCACATGCTAAAGTTCTCATATACCAACTTCTTTCTGGTCAGGCTCCTGAAAGGTGGATAAGATCCTTCATCTCAAGGCTCATATCAGTGGCTTTGAAATTTGAGACTATATCTTCCCTTGTCTCCTCTTACGTAGTCAGTGTTCAAGAGTTGTGTCCAACTCTGTCTTGGAATCCCTTTTTCAACTGTCTCAAGATAAGATGATGCCAAAACAAACTTATCAATGCTCCATATCTTCTTCTCAGGTGACACTGGTGACAATACTGTAAAAGACTCTTTGATCAGCCCTGGGAAGTGAACAAGTCTTGGTTGTGTTTCTAACTGGTCTGGGGAAACAAAAGGAGGATTGTACAATCATTGAGATGACTGTTCACTCCCAGAGCTGATCATAGCTATTAGTATCTTGACACAGTCATAAGCTGGTGCTCTGGCAAAAATACTCACAGCCATGTGGATATGCCAAATATTTCATCATAATTTTCTCCACAACTTGACATTCTGACATTTCTTCCTTCTACTCCTGAGAGTACAAACATACATGATGGGCACTTAGCCAAAGACCTTCTGGACCCTGGATACTTAGGGGAGGAGTTCCCTTTCCTTTCCTTCTTATTCCCCAAATTGACTTGATATATCTTTCACGTTCTTTACATTACTGGTATTCAGTCTATTATGGACCTGTTGATCCAGTTGGTATTTGTCTTCATAGCGATATGGCTCTGGTGGCATAAGCTTTTTCAGATCTGTAGATTCCAGTGTTTTCCTTCCACACACAGAAAGGCAGCCTTAATTCCTCTTTAATTTCTTCTTACCTGGTGACAGCTTATAGGTATGTCTTGCAATACAAGTGAGCAGACTCAGGTTGCTGCAAGCAAGGATGTCTGGAGCATGACTGACACTGCGCATGGGCTCCATGACAGAAAGGCTCCTAAGTTTTGCCCTTTAGCTTCCTTTCACCCATCAAGCAAGGCACTAAGGAGCACAGTAAGAACTACGCAACAGAGCTGGCCGGAGTTTGGTCTTGATGCTTCTGGCAATTCCAAAATGGTATAAACAGAACAAGTCTGCCCAGGAATAGACTTACTTGGAACATTCAATAGAGTTTTCTGCATTTTTTTTTTAATAAACAGTGCCATAACTTTGGACCGTAAAAGAGCTGTCTCTTTAGATTAACAATCTGGCCTCAGCCATGCCTTTTTCCAGTAACAAACTGTTCCAGCAGTAAATAAAACACTTTTGCAAGACAGGAACAAATCTCATTTTAGGTGGGGATGTTTATCTAAAGTAACCTTGGTCTGCCAGAGCAATGATCTGTAGTATACTTAGGGCACCACAGTGTTTGATCTCTTGCTTGAGAAATCATTTCTTATAGCACCTTGTTTGCAGCAAGGGATAAACTGCTTCCTGTATTGTTGTGCTAAGGAAATGGTTTCATCTTGCAAACAAATTGAACATTACTTTGTTTTAAATATATGGCTTTAGAATAATCTGAAAAGATAATAATTATAGAGCACAACTATGACCTGCCAACTGCCCGTGCTCAAGTCAGACTTTTAAATTCTTCTTCTCAAGAGACTGTGACACACCAAAACTACTTTTATAGAACACCTCATTATATAACCAAGAAAATTTCTAAAATGTATTTATGTAAAATCATAAAGGCTTATCAAATCAACAGAGATTATTCTGGGCACAGGAAAGCAAGCTTCTATTTCACCCTAGTATTGTTGATCTTTTGCATTGCTGCAATTTTTTTTTCCTCAACTATAAAACAGAGATAATGAGACGCAATTTGTGGTCCATTAAACAAAATTAACTCTATTTCAATGGTACTGTAAGATGACAAAGGTTTTTTTTGCTGTTGTTTATTTTTAGCTCAACCTTTATTCATCAAATACCTTTGCCAGCCAAAGGCACATAAAATCAAGTAAAAAATGTTGATGTTAGTAGAACTTGATCTTAAACCCACTCGTGTCATTGTCTGGATTTCTATTAACTTGAATAGTGCAAAATTAATCTCTTAAGATCAGTCCAAAGCAAATAACTCAAGTATGTCTTTATTTTGCTTTCTATCTTGTTAGCTAAATCTGGAAAAACAAAACAAAACAAAACAAAACAATACTACTTGTCTATCAATATGACCATCCATCATTTTGTCCAAACATCTAGCAAATCATGCTCCATTACCTTACTATAGTCAGTGATGTATATGACTTACAAATAATATCAAGAATGAGATTTTTTTTTTGAGTTGCATGCTTGATTCATCCCATGTTTTAGAAAAAAAAAGAAATTAAGGGAAAAAAGGAATTAGATTGCCAGTGCCTGTACATTTTGACAAATGTTAGTTTCTATGTGTAATATTGGTATTTTGAAAGGCTTTTTTTCTTTTTTCTTTTTTTTTTTTTTTTTAAATTAGCTTTGTCACAAATCCAGAACTCTAACAGAGAGGAAGTAGAATGTAGTGAAGTAGAAAGAATGCACTTATTGCTTGTGGTTTTCTATTCTTCATCTTGCTGAGAATATTACCATTCTTCTAGCTTTTTATGAACTACTTTCAGGCTGATTGTTTTCACAGCTATTGCCTTTTGCACTAGTAGTTTTATACTGCGGCATCCATTAGCAGAAGGTATAATACAGTAAGGTACTACAGATGATTTTATAGCCAGAAGGATCTAGTTTGCTTTTTAAATACACTTTTAAAAATATTTAGTGAACAGTTCAACTGATGAGTTAATTTAGCACTGATTTACAGACACCTTAATATTAAGCATTCTCCTCTAAATCTTGATATTTATATTTAGCTATGGAACTCCTATCCTGCATTACATTGAACCTGAAAGCCCAGAGGAAGGGCAAAAGTAAAGTGTATTCTTAAGTATTTTTCCATAGAGATCTCTAAAAGGAAGGGAGATCACTTCGTTTCATCTTCCTTTCATGTGTTAAGCAGGAATTAAATGGACAAGTTCATATTAGCTTCAGTAGTCCTTGAATCTAAATCCACAAACACCCATTTAGAATTTTTCTCCATACTTGGCCATTCCCATGTTTTCCTTTGCTCACCAGCAGCTTTCAAAAGCTTTCAAAAGATGTCTTTTCTCCACCCTATAAGAATTAATAAGCTCCAGGTCCCCAAAGTAACAGTGCTCTCATAGCTGAAGGTGTTGCAGTAACCTAAACCCACACTCTCTTATAAAGGGTCCCTGAACTATCATTCATTTTCTGGTATGGAGAAAATACTGTTGTCATTACATTAGAAGCTAAAAAGCAGAAGTAATTAGGATCAGTCACTCTGAAAAACAACCATAGTCTGGTTAGATTTCATTGTTAATTTAAATGGTCGTCATTATTAAGAAATAATTCCTTTAATTTCATTCAGCTCAGTTAATAAAAATTCTGGGGGGCTCCTAATGTATGAAAAGATATCTGTATTCTTATGTTCTATCTCACGTAACAAAAATGTAAGCTTCAATTACCCGATAAAGTTTATTTAAAGTTTATTAAAAACAGAGTGAAGTGAAGAAACACTTTAAGGGTTTTCATACTTACTAGCTTTCACTTTGATCAAGAAATAATAATATTTACATGTTATTGTATTCAGCGTACAATTAAGAATACAAATTTAGGTATGATCTTTGCTGCTTGGAGCTTGTCTCTCTGTCATTATTTTTAAAGCTTCAAATAGATACAGTGTATATATTCTTTCTGCTACTCTGAGAAGAGATACTGCTCACGTGTTTGTGCGTGTGTATGTAACAGAGGAAGAGAAAAAACATGTGAACTGTTAAGATGCCAACACGTATCCTCTGGTCAAGTCCAAGACTATATGTAAAAGCAGAAGTGCAAGCAGAGTTAT
>VZTQ01001741.1:0-90035 GCA_013400755.1 Pelecanoides urinatrix
CTCAAGCCACAATTTTTCTCACTTTCATTCTTGTGATTCTCTCCCCCATCCCACTGGGGGGGAGTGAACGAGCAGCTAGGTGGGGCTGAGTTGCCGGCTGGGGTTAAACCACGATAATTTTGTTTGCATCCATTAAATTTGCAACAACGATTGGAAGGAAAAAATACAAGCAAGAGGAAAAATAGGTTCAGAATTTAACTCAATTGTGCTAATTTCAAAGATCATAAGAGTCACGCTCCCACTGTCATACTGCATTTGAAACCCTAAAAAAAGAAAGCCATTGCACTTTCTTGAATAGATTTTGCTGAATGAAAGATTAGATTCTGTTAATGGGCAAGAATTACTGAGGAGGCATTTCAGACTTGGTTTGAAGCTGGGGAATGGATCAACTTCAGAAGAGTCAATCTTATCTTCCATTTAGTCTTAAGAATTTGTAGCATTATGTGTTTGCAATGAAGACACAGGGAAGAGATGGTCTGGTGCTATAAAAGTGTACTCCTGAACTTATAATTTCATGATTCAACTCATAACAAATAATAGAAAAAAGAAACTAAAATATATAGCTTGTATTTTATTTATCATATTTTAAAAGATCTGTGTTTTCTTCCACAATGTTATCCTCTCAGTACAACAGTAAGACGACAGAAGAAGGAATTTTAAATTAGCAATTACTATAAACAAAATGTTTCCTACAAAATATTACTGGTTTCAAGGGCTTGACTGCTTTGCAGTGATACAAGTGAAATAACTCTACGCACCAGAGTGAACCATGCAGGCAATCAATAAAGGACAGGAATGTTTAATCACCACAGGGGGAACATTTTCCACAGAACAACTCTTCCATCTCTGATCTCTCCTGATTCTCAAGGGCATCTTTATAAAATACTCCCAAAAGATGAACTTGGGAAATGAAGGTTTTATATCTCTGGAAGCTAGAAATTTTGAATTCAACAGAATTAACATCACTTTTTATATTCCGATACAATTCTTTCTCTGATTCATCTCTGTTACACAAACTCTGAGACCTCTTTTCTCTCTTTTCCAGGTGAGTTAATGATGTATCACTTATCTCCTTGATAACATGCTCCTCTTTTCCAGTGTTGCTCTCCAATCCGTCCTCTCTCATTATGTAACGTAGCCAGACTAAGAGCAGTAGTGTCCAATCCTGTATGCGGTCTGGATTTTTCTCCTTGTCAAACCTGAGAAAAGAACTGTGACCTTGGAACCTTTTTTTGCCCCAACTGTATGGATGAGTCTAAAAAAAAAAAAAAAACAAAAACAAAACCAATTTCTTTTGGCAGATTTTGCCTGTCTTATACATGTAAACCATTGTGGTTGCAAGATCATGACTATAACAATTGAAAACTAGTATAACTCAAAAAAACTTTGCAGATTTATTTAATACCTTAACGCCATCATTAGCAATATCTGGAATATAACAATGCAAAGGGAATATTGAAATCACCTAAATGTTGCTATAAGATCTTCAAGCACTTGGCAATTTTTGATTTTATTAATCATATGTGCTTGTATATATTGTATAATGTGGAGTCTGAGGATTAGATATTGCTATCATTGATGCCACTGAGAAATTAATTTTAATTTGGAGTGTTCTTTTTGATTCATAGAAGAGTGTGATCAGAAGAAAGGCCTATGTAAAATATTATTTAACACCAGTAACGTTTTTATAATATAGAACCTGTTAAGTCCTGAAGTCATCTCAGAGATGATCTAGCACACATCCACTCACTCTGCCCCACGGCAGAACAAGCATTATCCATGACAACCTGACAGAGGTTTGTCTAATCTGTTCTTAAATTCCTTTACATTGGAGATTCCGGCTGTTTTGTATATCCAATCTACTGGTTTTTTTTTTGCTTTGCTCATTTAGCAGAAATTAATGTGAATGTAGGCATTTGTTTTCTTCTATTGTGCTTCTAAAAGGTATTCTCATATTTACAAAGTCCATAATAAATTTGAGGTGTCAATGCAGTGTTAGAAAGGCCATCCCATTTAAAAACAAATCTTAAAAGGATTTATTTTCAGATGTTGCAAATAGCGGCAGACTTACTTTTGAATACTTAGTTTCAGCCCAGATAATTTTTTTTATTGTTTAATTTGCAACATTGTAGTCCCACAAAATGTACAGCACAACAGGAAGGAGAGTGAATTGCAATAGAAAAATGGGAGTAAGCAAATGTAGCATAAGTTTCCTGGTTTCATAGGCAATGCTGATATTTCATATAACCGTATGCATCTGAGATCTAGTTGTGTCTTGAAGTATTTTTTTTTTTATTTGAGCTGTTAAGTTTTATATAGTATTTTAGGATTTATCAAGATACAGGTATTCCTGAGAGACAGCTATTACTATTCAGTCATATTGTTACATTGCCTCCATCATCATCTTATGTACAGTGTCAATCTGGAATTCAGGCTCTTTAAGGTTAGGCAACTGCATACCTCTTTTTACAGAGCTTTGTTAAATGACTGTGCTGTACAGGCTTGTCCAGCAGAGATGGACAATACTTGTTTTTTTTTTTCTAGCTGCCCATACCTAAATTACATTCTGCTTTTTTTTTTTTTAACGTAACTTGATTATTCCGTAATATAGTATAAATAGAATTCTCCTATAATATGTCAGGCTATGTAGAAAGAGAGGGAGAAAGAAAGGATATGACTGAAAAAAAGGAAGTAATAAAGTAATGAAAATGAGAATAAAAGTATAAATAAGGATAATAAAAAGCTGATTAGTCTCTTCTATCTGGGTGAGAGATCATCATCATGATACCACTGATGTTTGCATGAAGCCGGCTACAATTTCCAGACAAATAATTCCATCTTTCTTAGATTAAAATAATATTTTAGATTGAATGGCTTTGGCTTATTACAATATCACACAATGTGGAAATACTTAGAGTAGAAAAAACAGACAGATGGCTCAGTAAATTAATCTATAAGCAGCAACAGAGCATAAGGTTAGTTGCTGACATTGACTGAATGTTGTTGAAGGTGGTAGAGAGATGACAGTATTAATTAGTAGCAAACATATGAAGGTGAAAAAGGATAATGTAAAAGGGGATAAGATGGGTTAGGAACCTGTCATTTCAAGAGAGGCTGGAATTTCACATTTGAGATTTATAATTGTACTTAAACTTCCCCACAATTTTGTACCATTTTGATTGAAAGCTCTGGTTAAACACATTATGAAATAGGAACACATCTCCAGTGTTGATTTACATTCTTGACTCCTATTTCAAACTCATTTTGAGACTGCTGTGATATTTTTCACCAGTTGAAATCGTAATGCAGTAAAATACATCATATTATTTAGAAAATAGATCCCATGACATTACAAGACTTCAATTGTTCTGAAAGAGACATTGTCCTGTTCTTCGAAATTGCTAGGTGATTTTTTCTCTTGCAGTGTTTCCAATTGAAATACATTTTTGGGTAATATATTAGTATAAATTTGGAATTCGGGGTGCTCCAAAAACTACACTGTTATATTTGTGGTAAACCGTATGCTGTGTTCCAAGCTAGACTGCATTTTTAGTTTTTTAACTCTGGAAGTAAAAACGTCCTTACTCTTTAAACTCTGACATTATTACAGCTATAAAAGTGACATTAGGTATTTTTCATATATTTTAAACAAGATAATCCAAGTTCACTGACTTTTCTGGAGCTGTATAAATTCATTCTAGCTGAAGACCAGGCATAGAATGTTTTTAATTTATTTCACTCTTGTTTCTGTGAACTTACTGAACCTGATTTTGAAAAAATGCTGAGCACTACTGCAGGTACTGAGTATTGTTTTCAGTTGAAATTCTGCATTTTAAGTTCTTATGATGGAGGAACCAGTGTCAAAAAACCACAGCATAAGGATGCAAGACATTATTTCAATACATGACTTAAAAAAATCTTTCAAAATTCTGCTGGTCTTTTATTCTACAATAATCCATATATAGAGATCAGAAATACATGGTACAATGATACATACATGGTGTATTTCCATAATAGAATGGAACTAATGTGCATGTGCATCTGCATTGTTAATTTCTTTATTTTATTATTCCTAACCAATGTACCTTTTCCGAATGCATTTTGGTAATGTAGAAACGTAAACCTTCCCTTTTACCTGCTTTGGATTTATTAACCATGAAGGAACAGTAATCAAGCTTGATAGAGTTACATTGGCAACAAATACTTAAACCATAAACTTGACACTAAATTGGAAGCCTTTTTTATTATTAAGTAATCCTGTGGGTTACTCTCCTGCTGGGATATATATCTTAGATTTAGGATTCACAGCTGATGAGATAGCTAAGAACAGTTACCGTAGAAAGAAAGACATCCTGGATAAAATTGTTCTTTCATATAAACAATGGTCCTTTTTTTCTGTTTGGATGAGTTTTTTTAAATTGAAATATTACACTGCAAATTTTAGGTTCACTATTACCAAGTCTGAGGACCATTGCAGTAATTTCATAATTTCAGGTTGTTTTTCCTAGTTTTGCTCTGAGTTTATAGAAATAGTTATCCACACAAACCAACTGATAGAGATGGTGTGGTTGCAGAGGAAGCCTTCCATAACATCCTTGTGCATTGAACTGAGATATTTGCAATAATACTGGTCTCAGTGAACATTAAAATGAAGAGTCCTTTACTGTAGCTCCTTTAAATAGCTTTCCTGGCAGCCTAGAATGATTTTAAAATTAATTTTCATATCATTCTGAATGTGATTCGGAAAAAAAAAAACAGAGACTACTTGAAGCAACAGTAGCAATTATTATTTTATGACTTTTCATAATGGATTCTTCGTTGAATTAAGTAAGTTAAACTTTAGAGAACTATTTTTTAACCAGTGCATGAAGAAGGCTAGTGAAACTTTGCTCATTTACAATAATGTATTTCAAAAGACCTAGTGGTTAAATGCTGCCTTGAGTCTTTCTATCTCAGTAGAGTGATTTTGTGACTTGAGTCTACAGCATACCATGTATGTAATGGTTTGTAGGGCTGCAAGTCAACTGGGAAACTCAATGTTTCTTTGATAAAAATATTTTGCTTTTGCAAAAGGGCTGGAATGAGAGCCCTGTAATTGAAGCCTTAATTTTATTAATTTCATTTTATTCAAAAGGTGGTGTGAGTTTTCCTCCTCTTGTGCTGCCACTCTGCCTCAGTTCTAACCTCAACAAAATAAACTCCTGGGAGGTGGGATTATAAGGACAAAAGTACAAATTTCATGTCACAGAGATGTTCTATTGCCATCAATAAATGAGTTATCTCTTGCCATTGTTTGGGAAAGAGAGATTCTGTGATTAAAACATCATTGGGACCGGAATGAAAGTAATAAAAATCCTTAATTTTACATGTTTTCATACACTTATAAAGATGTAAAACAAACTGAACCCCAACACTTTAGAATCCTTAATAGCTTCGCTAATTCTATAGTGAAATTTCAGAAGTCTTAAAGAATAATTCCAGACGAGGCCACAAAGAAAACCTGACACTATTGCACAAGGAGAAAGACTCTCCATAGGGTACATGGTCTATATATAACTCTGCAGATATATGAAGCATAGATAAAAGTGGAAAGTTTCACTACTGCAAAATAATACGGTAGTAACTTATGGTCACTGCCAGACTGGCCTTGGAACCAGTAAACATTCTTCTAAGTCGTTTTTTCCAGACTTTGTAGCACATGGGCTTGTATGACAGCTACATTTGGGCATCTTCCTTTTAAGGTTTTGAACTCTTGATCACTTGCATATCACCAGTAAATTTTTTTCGTTATACTTTCAAGGTTAAATTTCTGTTGTATTACATCTATGTTCACTTTCTGATAGATTGATACCAAGAAAATTTACTAGTTAGAGCTGAGACTGAAACAGGGAATCAGAACATAATATCAAAGTTCACAATGGAGTGTGATTCTGCAATAATATTAATTCAAGTAATGAGCAGTCGCATACATAGGTACGCTGTGAAAAAATGATGACAAAACTGTCATATAAATCAATAAGCCCTGGTGAACTGGGGGGCTTTTGAACTGAAAATAGTTTTTTTGGCATTTAGATATTTTGGAACTCATACATTCTCTTTTAAGCAGGGGAAATCTTCCTGGCTCAGTGTAATACAAAGAAGATTTCATAATTTTATCTGAATAAGTAATTACCTTGCTTTATGTCTATTTTTAAAAGTAAGCATTCACTTATTTTTTTCCTAGTGATATTTGACACCACTTTTCTTCATGAATAGCTTAATGGTGACAATTTTGTATTATTTCCAGTGAGTAGATTAAAAAACCAAAAAAGCCAAATATCTTACCAAATAATAACATCTTTGACAGAATTCTTTACTGATGTCAGAAACCGTTTGTGTTGAATGGGTCTCTTGATTTCTCTTTCCTGCTAGAGATCTATCTTAAGTGCTTCCCTTTAAATGTTTCATTTCATTCAGAGACATCTCTCTATCTAAACTAGAAGAAATTGTTACAAATATTTTCTTACTCATACTTACTGAGTTATTAAAAGTGACATTTGTTAGGAAGCTTAAGAATGTAATTCTCTTCTGCCTTAATCATGCTACACCTCACTGTCTTTTATTCCAGATGGCTTATGCGTTGAGTGTATATATTTGCACATTTTTCATTAGTCCGTTTCTGCTTCCATACCAAGTCTTTCCAGTTAAAAAGATTTTTTTATTAAAGAATAGAAGCAAGAAAGTAATTTCCCAGCCTCTTCTGAGATTTGTAGAGACCAAGATTGACCATAAGAAAGCAAATGCTTGGATCTTTTTCTGTTTTTCAGCTCTTTTATTTGTAAACGATCGTGTCACAAAGAAGGAAAGTAAAAGTATGTTTAATTCTGTTTATACATGATAGAGATTTTAATGTAAAAATAGTGCTTGAAAAGATGAAAGCATTTGACACTAGCTCATCAGTGATTTAAAATTTTCTGTTTATTTATTCATTTTTCTTAGCTGACACTTCACATTAATTCTGTGCCCTTAAATCCAACTTTAAAGCCTCAGAAGAATTTGGCATGGTCCATGGATCAGACAGACATGAGAGGAATCAATTTGCAGCAGAAGCTAAAAAGCGAGTATTTAGGAAATGAGAAGGGAGGGAGATGATGGACTTTGGGATGTGTTCCACCAAAAAATGTTTGATGATGAAACTCAGGTCCTGAAATGGTGTGTGATAGTAAAAAAAGTCATTTATAAAAGAAGGGATGGAAGGCGTAGCAGTGGTTGGATGCTGCTAATCAGCCTATAGAATGCATGATACACCATGGCTCTGAAAAAAGATTACTTCCCAATGCTAAGATATTTTTCATTAAATAGTGATTGCTAAACCTTTCAAAAGTGAGACTGGTTGCAATAAATAACTAAGTATGTGAAAGCTTATGCTTATCTTTACACAGTTTCCTGGTTTTTTTTGTTTAGGAAAAATACTGAATTTAATATTTTACAGTGCACTTTTGATCTAAAGGAGTAATAGATTAAAAACATCACCAGGAGAGAGTTATAAGTGTTTGTCCTCTGGAATGGTTTACAATAACAGTGAACATAAAATATATTGCTTGCTTCTATCCACATAAGTATCTTTAAAAAAATGAGTTATTATGTTGAAACAAAGTCAGACTGTTCTACCTTTTTCATAGCTGTTAAATTGCAGGTAGCATAAAGGAGATGGAAACAGACATCCCTGAGTCTCAAAAAGACAGCAGGAAAAAATAACAGCACGTTCTGGTCTGAGCCAAGGCCAAGTTCTGCAGGGCTAGGAAGGGGCATAGAAAGCTACGTCTGGGCCTGCGAATGCCAAAACCAACAGCTCCTTGTGTATTCCTGAAGAGGACTCGTGCTGACTTTCAGTACAAAGAGTTTGTAGACTTTTCACAATTGTTAGTTCTGTTAAAGCGTTGCCTCTGGAACCAGGAGAAAGAGTACGGAATTGCTTGTGCCCAAGATGATAGACCCTCATTCTATGTGCTTACATAACTGTCATCTACCCGAGGTACTGATTTGTCCAAAAGGGGTTAGTATTGTGCATAATACACGCCAACACGCAGATTAGAATGAGTGGAATAGTCTTTTAAAGTTAATGTTAGCCTGTATTTGGAACTCTGTTTCAAGCTTTATGCTATTATTTCATTAATGTTTTACAAATGCGTTTTTAAAGCATTTTTGCATAAATCTCATTGAGAACTAATGCGTGGTTTTGGTTTTCTTCCCCCCCACACACCTCTAAATCACACCCTTGGGTTGGAAGGAATTAGACATTGTTTACATTATTGCTGAAAATCTTTTATGAATTCATTCCTTTAAATGGTTGTAGTTAGCAATGTTTACCTCATAAAACAAATGCTTTGAATCCTCTGAAGACTAATTTACCCATAAATATACACATTCCCCAGACCTAATGTGCATATAGTTCTCTGTGCACTAAGATACTGTGTGGTATAAATAAGTATGTCTTAATAAGAGCTGTATTTTCTAATTTTAAAAATTGTTTATAACCTTGAATTTCAAAACTCTATATGACTTTACAGACATAATCCCTACAGATAAAAACTATTAGCTTTGGTTTTTTTCCTTTCATCTTGCTTCAAAATACTCTAAGTTTTAAAAAAGACCTTCAGGTTTTTGCATAAATGGAAGAAGACGCAGTCACACAGACACACTCATGCCCGTGCATACACATACACACTTTGATTTTCCATGGACTGTCCTCAAGAATCTGATTTGTTGAAGCCCTTAAGGTTTATCTCAAAAGTGCATTGAACACATTCCAGGGATGAAAAGATCTGGAATCTGAATATTGTTGTTTTCCACTTATGCTTTTCTAAAGAAGCAGCAGCATTCTCCTGTAATAGAAGCAGTGTCAGTAGAGGTGTTCACAAGCTGTTTCAAGGTCAGGTGCTCATCTCCAGCCTACCTGTTCTTTATCAGCAAACTTCCTCCTCCTCCTTTTTTTCTTGGAAAATGTATGAACACAGTATATATTTTTTTCTTCATTCAGCTTGGCATAAGCATGCTTATCAGGTTTATACAGTTACATTAGAATAACATATAAAAGAATGGGAGGAATCTAGTTCATTATTCATTAGCATAACTGAATCTATGGGCTTTGAATACTATGTTACTTTAGAAAAATAATCTGTTAGTTGCAGTTACATTATTTGTCAGTATTTTAGTAAATTCTTTTATTTTTAAATAATTATTTGAAATACTTGGTCCAATTTACTAGATTATTATTCAGATTCCTCAGTAGGTATTCTTTTTCCTGTTCTTTGATATGAGGAGACACATGAAAAATTACTGACAATTGTTCATTATGCCTTCAGATAGGGTCCTGTGCTATTCAAGTTTTGCTCTCTCCATTTATGATATCATCAAAAACTCTTGACTGATTTAAGAGCTGGTTATACATCTATTCCCAGTTACATTCCGTTATCTAAAATGCATTTATAATAAAAAGGTCTTCTCCAAAATTACCAGTGTCACCTTGATTTCTGCAGCTGTTATTTAACAGTGATTGTACTTTTCCAGTTTTATTGTAGAACAAATAGCTTGTGATCTTTGATGACATGCAGCAGGTAATGCAGATGCATTTATAACACAGTCTAAGGAAATAGATTGAATATTTGAAGCAATAAATCTCATTTTGATCTCTGTAAGAAGGATGTGAACTCTTTTTCCTCTCCTTCTCTTCATCTATCAACGAGAATTTATAAATGCAATTATTTCAAAGGCAGTTTAAATTAGAAAAGGAAATAGAGAAAAAAAGGAGGTGACAGATGACAATGGTATCAGAATTGGAAAATACAGCAAATATACTATTATTGTAATAAACGTTGTGAAAGCTACCATGCAATTAATATTTTGGACCATTCTAGTTTTGCTTTATCTCTTGAGATAAACTCACTCTTGAGGTGAGTTTATTACGTGATTTTGTAGCAGCATTTGGAAAATAATCCAACCAGTCTTTTATCTTAGCTAGTAGTGATTGGTTGCTAACGTTTGCACAACTGATTTTCCTCGGCACGTACGGTGATGTGCGGTCTAACCATTGCAGGGGATGCTGAAGGAAGAGCCAAGACCAGAAATCAGGGATATGTAAGTTAGCAAACTAGTGGCATTGACAAGCAGCTGCAAGATGGCTCAGCTTCAATGTTTGGGAAAGCTGTACAGTCAGTAGACCAGTTCACTGACATTGGCCTTTAGCAGCAGAGACAGAATCACAGTAAACATGTTCTGAGAGTGAAAATTCTAATTGGCACGCTGGGTTGAATTACACTCTTGGTTTCCTGGTGTAAAACTCCACTGGAGCATTGGAAACGTCCTGCGCTGCGGACAGCTTGTTGTGCAAAGAGTGGTTGACAGATAATGCAGCTGAGGCTACAAACGGATTGCCAGTTTGTTATAAATGTCTCGTTGATCATTCTTAATCTAAGTAAAGCAAACAACATGAAATGTTTTTGCATCATTTTGTAGCAGGCTTTAAAATAATTTTTTTGTTGTTTATCACTTTTCTACTCAAATTTACGCTCGTTCAGATAAAGGCCTGAGAACAAAGGGTGGGTAGGGGATGGTACAGTGTGGTCTTTCCTGCCCTCGTCACGAAACCTGTGGAAGGCCTCTCAGCGCTCAGGGACTGATGTCAGGGTAACACCTTCCCTTGACCCCTCTCTCAGGAGGTAGTTGCTTTGCTTTTTTTTTTAACTGCTATCATACATCAAGAAAAATCTAATGTCATTTACCTCATTAAATTTTATATTCAGTAAAGACTGACTATATTAATGAAACTCTAAACCATTATACTCTTTCTTTTTATTTTAGATCTTTTTTCTTTTTAAACAAGCTATATCAAAATTCACATCAATAAAGTCATTATGATATGCAGATATTTCTTTTTCCAAGGATCTTTTTTTTTTTTTTTTTGGCTTAGCAGCACAATTTAAGCCACCAAATAACTCAGTTTAAAGATGGGTTAGTTTAATATGCAGGGCACGTACAGGTAGAATGACTTGTGCTACTTTTCTAAAACATGAACTTTTAGAGATGCTTGGGATGGGACTTTTTACAGGAGATTCCTTACAATATAATTTAAAGAACACACTAAAGGAATTGATTTCTAGAGTAGGATTAGTCTCAGTTAACATTAGCTTTCTCCAGTTAAGGTTTCTCACTCAGTTAATTATCTAAATTCCTAATACATTAAACAGAAATCTAGTCAACATAATTGACATAACTTAGGAAATTACTCTTCTGAACAAACTTATGCATCTACTTTAAGATGAGATGAACTGCTGTCTCAAAGTTATCTTCTGTAATGACCAGATTTTGGCTATAGAAACCTTTGGAGTACCAAGCATCTCTGTAGGAAAAAAAAAATGGATAAAGATGACCTGCTAATAGCAAGGCTCTTCTGCTCCAGATGCTACCTTTCTGTATTGTTTTCCTTAAGATCTGGGTTTTCTGAAAAGAAGGCAAATGGCAGAGTTCAGTCATGTCCTTAGATCAAGGGGGTCTCATTATGTTGTAGTACATGCTGACTAGGCTAATGACCTTCTCTTGAGATAAAGATTTGTCTCAGTATGCAACAGTCCACAGACAAAACTGCAGCATTTGGCAGATCAAATATAAGGCGCTAAATGTATTTACTGATTACTTTTACAGTTCTAAAACTCATGTCAAAAATATAAAAGGTCATAGATGACCTAGCTGGAGCACTTCAGACTTCAGGAAGTTAATTAGGGAGAGCCCTTCCAGAATACTGTCTTTAGGGTAATCAAGGGAGGTTTCTCAATCTCACATCTTATATTTATGTGGTATCTTATATTCCTATGATTTACAAAAATTTCATCCATTCTCTTGATTTTACAGTTAGGTAACCAATAAACAGAGAGGATAAACTGTCCTAAAGATTTAAGACTTAGTCAGTGGTAGATCTCAATGGCAATTATTTATCTAAATATCTTTGAGGACCATTTCATTATTTGTATCTCTGCCCTAGCATTACTTTGAAGGTATCTGATTGCTGTTCATTGCTGCCACCTCTGAATGTTACTCCCTTAACAGTAACAGAGATGTGCCTCATCTTCACAATCTGTTACTGGACGTACACCAGGACTACTTTGCCACGTGAGCAATTGCTGTTGAGTTCTGAAGTGTGTCTATCCAGGTGAGGTACAGATAATTATCTGCTAAACAGGAATTTCTAAAGAGAGGTAACAAACCTCTCCAAGTCTCAAAGTGCTGTGAAGCTGTAAATGGAAACACTGCTACTGTCAGTTATGATATTGGACTCAAAATAAGAGTGAAAAATATGGTGCCATCCTAAGATAATGCAATACATTTCATATATGGCACAGCTTGATACAAAATGAGGAGCAGGGCAGTGTGAGACTTGCCAAAAAAGCTGCTAAGAGAGAAGCATGCAATGTCAGGTGGGAAAAGCACTATCAAGCCAAGTAAGAAAAGCACGCTGGTATATCACAGGATGAAGTAGTTGCATCCTCACATGTACAGCTATGTTGTTACAGTATTACCGTCAGTAGAAAAGAAGGAAAAGGAGATGTGTGGTCTTGTTTTTCATGTTTCTGTGTAACTAGTAAAAGAGACAGTGTGTGTACTAGATAAAATTGTTCAAACCACAGACAGCAGAATTTAAGAATAATTTCAAACCGGAATCATGATGGCTGAAGTGAAAAAAAGAGTGTGAGATCATAATCATTACTATATTTTCTATCTTGTCAATGTTATTATTTACCTGACTTTTTTTTCCATTTCACTCATTTAAAACCTATAATGCATTTGTAGCTGATAGAATTTAATGGTCATGAGATATTCAGAAAATTAGATTAAAAAATACTATTTTTTTAAAGTAAATTCTGTAATGACCACAAGTTTGGATTTAACAAAGAATGTTCTTTCAAATGGCAGTTATTTTTAAATATCTATTGACTCCTTCTTCTTTCTTTTGAACATTTGCAAGAATTGTGTTTCTAATACACAATCACCTTGTGGATTTAAATTGATTTCCAAGGTTTGATTATCTCACCAAGTAAACTCAAAAAATAAACATTAGAAATATCTTTGAAGGAATATTCCTAGAAATATTTTTAGTCATTAAGAATGAAAAAAAACCTCATACGTCTAGCAAAATTTTAATTTTCTTCTTTAAGAGTGTTCAGTATCTGGAGACTGAAGGAGGAAAGCTGGATTCATATGGCCAGCTATAGCTTTTTGAGGAGACTCAATAGCATATGTATATTCATAAGGAAAAACACTCATTTAGTTCATCAGGAGGAGGGTAATCACCTCAGCATGCAGATTTTTGCAAAATCTTGTTCAGTCACAAATTAACTTCATCTATATTTAGCTCAGATATGATAAATCCACTGAGCCTACACATACCCATTTATATAACATTTGGGGAAAAAATTAACCTGCAATAGGCAGTTAAACAAAAAAACTATAATTATCCACACATATTTGGCCAAGGCAGATGAAACATCACTAAGAATAATTATGGTGCCATATATCACAGTTTAATATTAATTCTGATTGCTATAGTAATTAATTTAACAAATCTGTACACTCTCAATGTAGTTTTCTATTAAAATCTCTAACACCAGGAAAATCTTTCAATTTTTTTTTAATCCCACTGTACTTCAGATTTGAGGGATTACATTTCTGAGAATATTTAGGAAATTTAAAATCTAAATCCAGTTTTGAAAAAGGACTTTTAATTACCTAAGGAAACATTTTCTTATGATTCAGTACAGTCTCACTTGAGCTAGTTATCATGGCTACTGAAAGTAGTTCAGCTGTGCTAAAAAGAAACTAAGAACAAGTGGCCTACTCAAACATTTTCTCATTTTCTTGTGTGGATTTGGTAGTAGTGACTAGTGTGAAGACACAACCTGTAAGCACTTTTTAAAACCTGCTTACATTTTCCAGATGCCTTTGAAAAATCAGTGCTGAACTATGATTTATGTTAACATCATTTGTTCGGAATTCCAGACACAAAAAGCAATGCAGTTGTACATTGCACATTTTATATATTTTATTTAATAGATTTTCATGATGATGTAGGTGCTTTGCTACAATAAATCTCAGAAAGAAAAATTATTGATAACTTAGATAAACAGTAACCTTAAGTAACACAGTTATTCCAGTGCCATTCATTTCGCTGGTTGTTTTACATGAAAAATTCAGGTCCAGCTGATAAAACTACCTCACCAATTGGTGCTCTGAGCCAGGATGTGTTAGAGATTGCTCAAAATGACCCACAGGCATGGCGTTCACAATGTGCAAAGGCATCAAGAGGCTTTTTTCCCTTCCCCTTTCGTATGCAAACCTTTCAAAAGAATATGAGAATTATGTTATTGTTACAAAAAAATCTTGTTTCATCTCCACTGTTTGCGATCAGTCATTACTTACTCCCACTTTTTTGGCTACTGCACAAAAATATAATAAAAGGAATAGATCTTATAGAGGAAACTGACTACATATATGTCAACTTTGGTCACATGAGCAGGAATATCAGCTTTAAAAAAAATACTGCTTTTATGCTTAAAATCAAGATGTACTTCTGTGCCTGCCATTGTGGACCACAATGGAGATAATCTGGTAACTCTGAAGGTATTGAACTCTTTAAAATATTGCAAATTTTATTCAGTAAATTGTATTCATTATTTATTCACATAACTGTTTTCTTTTTTTAAACAGTAAAGAAAAAGGCACAAAAGCCCTTGGAACTATTTCAGTGTCTTGGAACATGAATTGTAAAGGGTGTACAGATTTTTCATGATGACTTAAATATTTCTGAGGAGCAACTAGATAAGAATGTATAATGCAATAAAATAACTGTGGCTGCTGAAAAGGAGGGCAGATAAAGAAAGAAAAAACATATTTCATCTAAATTGCTCATAGGGCTTTTTATGCTATCTGTCAAATATGACTGACATCATTTAACTGGTATAAATTACTATTGATTTCCAGGCTCTGAGAAACCTTTTAGGCCCAGAACAAAGATTTTAATCCTTTTTGGTTTTTAAGTAAGATTTTTTCTTTTGGATTATCCTTTACAGAATGTTTTATGAAGTCATTCATTTGATTATCTCATAGTTAAACAGTACATTTACAGAAGATGAGAGGGAACTGCCTCATCAGAAAGAATTTTACTTCTGGAGATAAGGCCCAAATCCATACAATCTGTACAATATTGATGTCAGTAGAAGTTCAGTTTCTGACAGACTAAATGAATGTATTTGATAGAATGTGTGTCAATGGAATAAACAGTAGCTCGGTGGAGGAAGGAAAAGTTAAATAAGTTAACAGAATTAGGTTCATAGACCTACTAATGGCTTATAAAAATGGGTGATGAAAAGGATCTCAAAAGATCAGCTTGTCCAAAGCCGCCTTCATAAGCAGAACCTGATATTCAGGACTCTAAAGATATCCTGAAAGGGTGTTCACAATGTGATGTAACACTTCTTTTATTTAATCCATAATGAATCATATCATATCTTGCTCTAGTAGTTAATATTCCATAGACTAGCAAAGACGCAGGCACTAGGCTCTGGATCACTGACATGTGTGGGCTATTTCCTGCGAGACATTTGCATATTGTTCGTTCCTATTTGAAGCCATGTGGGAGGAGAAGCAAGCTGAAGCATTGGTGCAAGCATTCCTTCACAAGGAAAATCATGAACACATCTGGTCTATTACCTTACAGAACCTGGGAGTTAATTAAAAAACTATACACAAAGTTTTAGCGTGTTTGAAGAGATAGGGGCTTTAAGGTATAAAACTGGCTGAGTTTAATTTTATTCCTGCTACAAGAGAACAGTAACTTGAAGGTCACATGTCACTCTCATGACCTATTAAAATCAATAGGAGCCTTTCCATTGACTTCATTGTATTTTGGATGGGGCCCCGGTTCAACAGTAACCTCTTATTCTGTTTATTGTGCTGATGTACACAAACTCTGAAATGTTGCTGTGAAGCATCACTTTATGTACATAAATTCTATAATAGCAGAACTGCCATTTATAGTAGGCAATGGCTGAAATGCCTTTTAACACACGTAAGACAAAAAGCTCTGCAAATCAAAATAAGAATTTTGGAAGAAAATCAGTGCTCTAGAAGGAGATTTGGCCATTGCACTAGAAATCAGCAGAGACAGGGTTAAATACAGTCGATGTTACTTCGTGAAACATCAGTGCATGACATTTCACAGCAGTTAGTATGCCCAGATGCCCCCAGAGCCCAGCTTGTTCCTCCTCCATTCTCCGCTGCACTTTGAACAGTGAGACACCACTAAAAGGTAGCTAGCCCATGTGCTTTCGAGCCACTTTGCAGTAAAAAAGAGAAACATGAGTTGGACTTTTGTCAAATCCTTTCTGGAAATCTGAACATGTGATGTCCATTGAACCCCATTTTTGTCTCCTATGGTAGTCTTATCTTCAAAGAAACCTAACCAGATGGTGAAGCTTGCCTTTGCTTTCTTAGAGGCCATCAATCTTTGCTCACGCTGTGTATTTCTAAGTGTTTTTCCTGTTTTGATCTCTGAGAAAGACTTTGTAAGACACTTTCCCGCAAGTGAAGTTTAACGAGATTCTCCAGTATGTTCCAACTCTTTTGTTAATCCATGGCTCCGCGATAACTACCTGAACCTACTGAGCTTCAACTAAGACATCTTGCAAAAGTAATACGTGCAGAAGCTTCCCTACAACTCTAGTCATAGAGCTCAGCTCACCATGAGTAAATAATGACTTTCATTTATAAAAGCACCTTTTAACCCTAAGATCCTAAAGGTTTTACAAACTATTGTCCTGATTCTTCAGTCATCTACTTCAATAGACAGAGGACAAAGTTCTACTCTCACAGATGGGTAACTTCAAACATCATGGAAATCACAGGTGGGATAAAATTTTTTTGGTACAAAGTAGAATAAAATAGCTGTTTAGGATGAAATTTATGTTGCCATCATTTTAGAAAATTCCGATGCAATTTGTTCAGCAAGTTGAACATTATCACTCAAACTACAGTTTGGCTGGAAAATAGAAGTCAAGATTCCAACATTTAAACTGAAACCCAGTAGTTTTTGAATGAACATGTGTTTTAAATTTAGTCTTTGAACCTATTTTTCTGTATTTCCTGTTTTTCACAAATGCATGATCAATATAGACTTAGACTGTTCTCTACTACTAGATTACTGTTACTACCTCAAAGAGCAATTACATATTCTTGGGAAATCTTCTATTCAGATACCATCCAGGCCAAATCCTGTTTAGCCACTAAGAGTGCAAAACAATGCTGAAAGTTATGCTTGATCACGTTATATTCATTCATGACAGCATAAGAACAATAATAGTGGTGAAATTTTCTAACAATTGTCTCCTTACATCTTTTGGAAGGAATAGTCTTTCAGAGCCTCATTTGTGTGTAAAGTCTTTGTTTCATTTCAGTCAGAAAACAATTGTCCTTGTGGACTTAAGGCAAAATCAGAATTTTAACTGAGAGGTTGTTGAGGAATGATTCCATTTCCTTCCAATAATATAAATAGGTGTATATACTATGTCTGTGTTTTATAGCATGCCATAAGAATGTAATCTCTTACTTATACCAGAGAAAATTCTGAAGCAAAGCTGTATTATTTGTTGCTGACACTTACATTGCAACTGAAACAACATTCCGCTGTGAGATAGGAAGCACCCAACAGACAGGAGTTACTGGTAGAACTAGATGAACTATTTGCAATGAATAATTTGGCAGTTATAGCCCCCTACTGTCTTTGGAATCTATCAATAAATAGAACACAGTGTTGTTATTTTTATTGACTGTAATTAGTAATTATTAAAAAAAAATATTTTAGTATTAACCTTGTCATGAACAATGTGATTTCTGTTATTGATTACATCATTTAGGGTACATGATATTGCTTGTGTTCTATAAATGAACAAATGGGATTATTTCATGAAAATACAACCAATGACAATACAGAATAAAAGCTGTTTATTCATGCACAAATGTCCTTGTTTTTAATCAAATATAAGGGATCAGGATAGTAGTACTGAGAAAAATTTGCACTATTTCCCAGAATGACTCTTTGCACAGTACAACTGTAACAGATGGGTAGCAGCTACTCAGGTGACTGAGGAGAAAGTTGTAAAAAGATTAACTGAATGACGAGTCAAATTTCAGCTGCGACAGTATGGGGTTGAGAGGGCTTATGTTTAGCTAACTGGCCTGAATTGGGAACTCTATCTTCAGTTCATACCTCAGCTATAGAAAGTTTATATATCTTGGAATTTAGTTCCATTTAGTGAACAATCTTTGATTTCTTATCTGTGAATGAACCACAATCAATAACGTGTCTTTTATTCTAATCTTTGCCTTTCTTGTCTAAATTCTTTCAGACAAAAGCATTATGACATGTGAAACCTATCTTGTTCAATACAGTGTTGGTCTTAGTGGAAGAACTTGTATGCAGCAATAAAACTAATGCTTGTTATAAAATATAGTAGAGAAATTGTATGCATTTTGCTCTATTAATATGCATGTCTCCAGTTTTAACTGAAGAGTGGATTATGTTTAATTTTTATTAACTGAAGATGATATAGTTTTAGGTAATTTCAGTTCAAAGATTATAACCTGAGGATTAAGAATGTGTACAATTTACTGCAGTAATTAAAAAAAAAAAAAATCCACTTTCTTTCCATTAATTTTTTTGTCACCATTGTCTTATACTGGGACAAAAAGGGAGGAGGAAGATGAGAGTAAAGAGAGCCTGAACCATGCAGTATGTATAACTGCTTTTGGGTTTTCACTTAGCAAAAATATGTGACTTCCAATTTGTTTGTGCACCCAGGCCTGGGGGGATACATGGAAAAACTATGTAAAAAAGAGTAATTTAGATATGTTCTTGAGGGATGAATAAATAATATTTTACTGAGAGATTGTTTAGTTTTGCTAGAGAATTATGCGTAAGGATGTATTCTTCTTTCTCCACTTAAAATAATCAAGGGAATTAAAAGTTTCAGAAAGTAAATTCCAGAGGGAAAGGTGTTTAAAGTTATATGTTGCTTTACATAGATACATAAGCCCGTAAAAAAGCACTGTTTTTTGCTGGACAGAGATTATTGTGGGTTCATCAGGTACAATGCCTTACTTTCATAATTGACCAACTCTTGTTTCTTCAAAAGAGGGTAACAACTTCTTACTGTGTAACTGTGTACGTAGTCAATTGTGCTTGCCACATATAGACAAAAGTATTCCTTCTTGTCTTGCAGTGATCAATTTATGTCCTGAATTTATGTCTTTTTATGTCCTATATTTTCTTTTGCATAGCATTAACTGCAAATATTTGATAGAAAATCATAAATGTATATAATTTTCCAAAAATGAAATATTTAGAAATAGGAAAGAAAAATGTAAAATGATACCCTGCCTTTCAGCATTGGTTTTGAAACAGCCATGTTTATGGTTAAGGAGAACTTTCACCTTTATCACATCTTCCCTAATTGTGCTTCCTTGAAAGTCTGATAAAGCTGCTACCCATAAACGATTCTGATGGGGTACTTCCATTTAAATATGATGGCAAATATTAACAGACAAATTGATTAAAGATCTAGTTGATTATCAAGTAAATTGGTACTAGCTATAAGCATAGTCATCTAAAAGTCTCATTGCCTGTTTTTTGTTTTCTTCTTCATCATCTGTCATCAATTCATGGATTGTTCTTATAATAAATGCTTGTTTAAAATCTGTTCATTATAACAAAAATAGTGCATAGCAGGAATCTCCAATCTTTTCTGTCCTGATTCAGAAAATACAAGAATAGCTGTAGTGGGTCAGTCTGTCTGCCCCAGAAATATGTCATACATAGCTGTAAGCAGGTGCCGATAGAATAAAAAGAAAAGGGAAAGCATGTGTTAATAATACCTTCCAATAATACTCTTCTGACCTCCAAGTATTTTTACCTCAAGACATACTTGAGGGGATTTTCACATATTTAGTAACCCTCAGTTCGGTTCTGTTCAGTGTCCCCTCTGTCCATCAAAACTTTCAGCAGCTACATAATCTTTTACTCAGAGTGAAACAAAATACAGGTAAACCAATGCAAAAGACTCATGCCCAACTGTTAATTAACTTGTGCACAACAAAACAAGTTTTCCATGACAAAAAATATGCTATCTTACATGGCTAGTCAAAAAGGCAGTTCCTGTAATTATGACCCAAGGTATAGCACAAGACCTAGTAATATTAATTTCTCAATACCTCTTAAATGAATGTGTCATTATCAGATAGTGGTCCCAAGATTTATATCAGGATGTCTGGAAAACCGTATACAAAGAAAAGGAAACTTTTAGCTCATGTAGAAACACAGTTGTTTTCTTTGACAGAAATGACAGGGCTCTTGGCCGCAGAAAACTGATGTTGGCAAGGTCTGTCCTTGTGGAGAACCGAGCTGTCAGCTTGTTTTCTCTTTGCCTTTATACCGATATAATTGTGTTATTGTGGTCCTTGCCTATTTTCAGTTTCATTGAAATCCCTTCTTAGAAGATGAGTTTTCCATGAAATAGAGCTCCTACATCAAGGTCTGTCCTGATGCTGGTATGAAATTCAGAATGACACTGTGGAAGTGTCATGCCCTCCTTCTACATACTCCTTTCAACTAGTGCCTAAATGGAGATATTATCTGATATCTGTCATCATACAATAATAGTAGTTTCCTGTTGAAACTTATCATTCAGTCCATATAGATCTGCATTTTGAAATCTTGCAGGTACATCCTTTGAATTCACACATTCATGACTGTATTCAAAATATTGTAACACATCAGGAACGTGACTGTCACTTATTCCTTCACCTTGTCACCTTAGCATATGCATATTTCACATTTACATTAGCACATTGCTTCATGTTTTGCCCTGGCTTGATTGACATTCAGCATACTAAATTGCCTCAGTTCTTGAATATCTTTAACTGATTATAGCCTTGTGACATCCTCTGAAAAATGGCTGTGTTCTAATTTTCAGAAGCAAACACTCTGATAATCAAAGGAACCTTCTGTTTATGCACTTCTCATCTGGCAGTATCCCCAAACTGCCTTTAAATTGGTCTGGGAGCTTTAAAATTTATAGGCTTATAAATACTATTATCTAGTTTCATGTTCGAAGTTATAAATCCTTTTTATTCCATGTCACTTATTTTGTTTTAAGTTTATTCAGATTTCTATATTGTCTGATTGGCTTCTATTCCAAGACAATTCATGGCCTGGAGAAAATTTTTTTTAATACAATTTTGAGAAAGATTTAATTATGACAGTCAGGTCCAGCTAGTAACCAGTTATAAGAGCCATAAATCACCTTTCTCAGGATGAAGAGGTGATGAGGAGGCTATAAAACATTATAGAGTGGTGTGTTCTCTAAAAGCCTCTATCTATATCAACAACCTATTTCCAAGATTCAGTGTAGATTTTAGGGGACACTCAAAACCATTTTTGAGATACAGATGGCAGAGAAGTTCTAAGAAGCAACTACCATAGCAATAAGAAAAATGTTGGCTTTTATTTATGAGTTAGGGCACAAATCTTGCCAGGGAATTCTTATCAGAGTTTGGAAGATCCTTGAATACAATTGAGTAGCCTGCTCATTCTAATTATAATTCGCAATCTTATTACAAATATGAGTTTTCACTGCTCTGGGAGTAGCTTCTGTAGGTCCAGAAATTACATCTTGATTAAATGAATCATAGCTAAAACGTACATAAAACATGAAAAGTGCTAGCTGTGGTGAATTCACAGTTTCTCATAGACAAACATTCTATTGGAAAAAAATTCCTATCTGGACCCAAAACCCAGCATCAATATGAGGCCAGATGAATATAGGATTGATTTTTTTCCCCCTTCTTTTTAGAATCATAGAATAGTTTGGGTTGGAAGCGGCCTTTAAAGCTCATCTAGTCCAACCCCCCTGCCATGGGCAGGGACATCTTCAACTAGATCAGGTTGCTCAGAGCCCCGTCCAACCTGACCTTGGATGTTTCCAGGGATGGGGCATCTACCACCTCTCTGGGCAACTTGTGCCAGGGTTTCACCACCCTCATTGTAAAAAGTTTCTTCATTATATCCAGTCTAAATCTCCCCTCTTTTAGTTTAAAACCATTCCCCCTTGTCCTGTTGCAACAGGCCCTGCTAAAAAGTTTGTCCCCATCTTTCTTGTAAGCCCCCTTGAAGTACTGAAAGGCTGCAATAAGGTCTCCCCGGAACCTTCTCTTCTCCAGGCAGAACAACCCCAACTCTCTAAGCCTTTCCTCACAGCAGAGCTGTTCCATCCCCNATGGGGGCACCGTGTCAAAGGCCCTACAGAAGTCCAGATAGACGACATCCGTAGCTCTTCCCATGTCCACTGATGTAGTCACTCCATCAGAGAAGGTCAGTAGGTTGATCAGGCAGGATTTGCCCTTGGTGAAGCCATGCTGGCTGTGTCAAATCACCTCCCTGTCCTCCATGTTCCTTAGCATAGTTTCCAGGAGGATCTGTTCCATGGCCAGAGGTGAGACTGAGTGGCCTGTAGTTCCCTGAGTCTTCCTTTTTTCCCTTTTTAAAAAACTTCTCAAATACGATGGATCTCCAGTCACCGGGAACTTCCCTGGACTGCCACGACTTCTCAAATACGATGGATAGTGGCTTAGCATTAGTGCATTGATAAAAGCTGGTACGAAGTTGACATCTTCAACTTCACAAATAAAAATTGAACTGCAAAGAGAAAACTGATTCTCCATGGTCTTCCCTTTTAATACGTTAATAAAAAAGAGATAGATGACATAGAGAAACAAAACATAATTTGTGAATCTAGTAACACTTAAATTTGACCTGTTCATTCCGTTTGTGCATTGTCAAGAAATCATACAAATTTGAATTCCAAATTAATAGGACTGAGTGAACAATAGCAAATTGGGCTGCAACTTTCTTACTTTCAAAGTATGTGTGGTGTGGTCACATTAACCTTTACTGCTGCCATATAGACTGAAAGCTTAATTTTCAGCTCAGGTAACCTTGTACACTTGTTGTAGCAGGTTTCATCTGTGGATTAGGGAGTAATTTACATATGTTAAAAAGTCCAATTTCACTGTAACTCATGAAGCTCAGGATCAGAGAAGTTCATCCAGTACATTGTGAAGATCCTTGTTTAATTTAAGCTAGTAATTGTCACTTTCTTTACAAACCATGAACAAGGCGTCCATCTTGTGAAACAAATCTCGGCTTGATGATCCTTACTGATCTATATGCAAATCCTGGAATACATTTTCATTTTTTAACAAAAATTACATAGTTTGTTGGTTTATTGAGAATGTTTTGCACAGCACTTATAGAACCTTTATAACTGGAGCTTGCAGGGTGCTGTACCAGTTGATTTAACCTTTATGAGCATATAGTTACAATGAAACATGAAGTATTTCAACATAGCATGGTACAGTGCCATTCAGGGATAACCACATTAGTTTTAAACAAAGCTATTGTCTAAGACACAGCGTAAAAATGTTACTGTCGTCGTGTGTGATCTGTTGACATATCGACACAGATTAAATGGTTTCCTTGAGGTAAAATGATCCTTGCCTAAAGAAAGCAGAACCAATTCTTGGCTTGTTGTGGTAAGAACATTCAGACCTTAACAACAGCATGCATATTTTAAAAATCTCAAAAATATATTACAGGATAAATCAAAACCATTTCATCTATTTCATTCGCCTTCTTATGGCACCTTATGCTTCAACATGCAAAAAAGCTGGACAGGGGTCTGGACGTTTAAGACTGTGCTTCCTTCCTTCCTTCTCTGCTTAAACCCAAATAGATCTCAAAGTGGTTTACAAAGTTGAATATTCTTATTCCCATTTTTTTACTGCAAGTGATGGAGTAACTGAGGCTTGGAAACGTTGAAGTGACTTACAAAATTTCAAAGAGCTTATGACCTTGCTAGTCAGCAAGGAACAAAAATATCAGCCAAGATCACAGGCACCCAGAAATGGCCATTAGGCTATGCCTTGCAGCAAGGCTTGCAGTAGAATAAAGCCATTCTTCATATGCCTTTTAAGCAGGTATTTCAAAGCCCATGGTATTATAGAATCACTGAATACAGAATTACCAGTACAGAGAGAAAGCAAAAATTTTAGGTCATGTAGTCTGTCCTCCAACTAGCATGGGATTTTTAAATTTTTCAGCAAGACAAGTATGACATTAATTATTGACCTCATATAGCAAACATATCTTAGCAAGGCTAAGATACCATGTTTGTGATGTAAATGCATCACACAAATACAGTCCCTTTTTGACACTACAATTTGGAAAGAAGTAAGGTTAATTTAGTGACCTCCTTTATCAATCACAAAATACTATCCTCTCTGGCTATAGTTAATAGTTGGCAGATGCACTGAAATCATAGATGCTTCACACTAGATATTGGAAACTGCTACTAGCTTTGCTGAATTCTGTCTTATTTTTGTTGTTACTGTTCACAGATGACACTTTCTGTTAGGTCCCCGGAGCCTGGCTTTTATCCCTTCCTGTTGAAAACAACAGCAGCAAAATAAATAAATAAATCATCATATTCTGATCTGTGGTTTGGGAAATAATGACTCCTTCCTTCTGAACACCTTTAAATGAATTTGCATCTTCAGTGATATCCAAGGTCAGTTTTTCTGCCTCACCCCCCAAGCAATTCTGACAGCCTAGGAGGAAAGAAAGCTCAGATTTCAGAACAGTAATTTGAAGTGTTAATTAAGGAAGACTGCAGTGACCTTGAAATCCCTGTTTATCCCACATTGTGTGTTGGGATAGTTGCAAACTAACCCTATGGTAGAATAAGGGATAAGGTGAGAAAAGGAAGAAAATCATCTCCCAGTATACTCATCATTAATCGGAAGCATGACTTACATTTCCTTAAAGAAATAGATCAGTAATAACATCAGCCTTCAACAGTGAAGATTTGTGAGCAGGAAGATTGCCGTGTGATACTGCAACAGCTAGCGCACCTTCCCTGCCTTCTTTTGGCAAGGTAGTCAAAGGACTCCTTGAGATGTGGAGAAGGCGGCAACAACTCTTCTTTCTTTCCTTCCTCAGATATATTTCTGTGAGACTGAACTTAGACATTTTATACTTAAAAGTCTTCATGGTTCCGAATCCCAGTGAGAGAATACTTCTTCCAAACTTCCAGATAGGGGACTGCAGATGGTGATCTCCATAGGACTATAGGCCTGAAATTACCACCTGTTCTTGTTCAATAACCCTTTTGCAATAATTTCTTATTCAGCTTTCTAAACAATGCAGAAAGTTACATTTCTTAAGACAGAAATTCACAGCAGAGAACATATTTAGAACTAGAGTAGAAACAACTCTCAAAAATTAAGCATGGAAATACTGAAGAGTGGGAATATATTTAAAGCTGCAGTTGCTCAAAGGGGACTTAAAATCTCAGATTAATAAAATAAGCTTACAAGGCTGATACACTGTCTAGCTTTATAGTGGTATCAGAGATGGTATTAAAATTAGATCTGGAGCCAAGAAGTTTGGTTGACTTATAAGTTTCAAAGGAAGATCCAATACTTCATATGAGAGGAATTGCAACAATAGAAGCAGAATTTCTCAAATCATTGTACCAGGTACATTTTGACTTTGCGTCTTACCATTTGAAAAACATTCACAGAGGCATTTTTTAAAATTTTGATAGAAGTATGTATTCAGGCATTTCTTTCTCTTCTGAGCATTTCACAACAGATGCTGTAGAATAACTTTTATTGTGAGAGTTCTCTTATTTAAAAAAATGACAGGCTATACTTAAAGATATCCTTATCTAAGATGCAGATACACATCCCCGGCTTTAACGCAGAACTCTAGAAAGGACCTAGCCTGGAAAATACTGGTGATAACAGTACTTTTTGCTGTCTACATAAAAGTATAATTGAGGTCAGTTTGAAATCAGAGTGAAGTTATTGGTCACCTTTTTTTCTTTGTGGACAAGTTCTGATTTTGTCAAAGACAGAAGAGTTTTCGCCTTTATGTAAAGTTTAATGGGTAACTGTAATTAGCTCTAGCAGCATTCAGAATTAGTACCTTGTGTTTACATTAACTTCTATTTTAGCATCACCTACTCTCAGTGTTTAACATCAGTAGGTAAGGACTATGATTCAGTGAAAGTTTGACATGTGCTGGAGATCTGGCTTTTCCCTTAGTTCATTTTTCCATTGTTTATGGTTTATAAAATGTGAATTTCCTTTGTTCTGGATTTATTGCTTAAAACAAAGAAATAAACTGTACATTTCTAGCCACTGGTCAAACAGAATCAAGTGTCTTCTCAAAGTCTGGAAGCAATTGAGTTGTGTTAATTGTAAAATAAAATTATCTATAAAAAGTATAACTTTTGAAGAACTTCTGTCTTAAGAAACCTTCCAGGAAGTTTAAATGTAAGTTAGATTGACAGAACAGAGACTTAATTAAGTTTTTATTTCAGTATATAAATGAAGGTCTCTAATTCAAAGTGTGGACTCTTGAGAAATTTTCAGTTTTGTGACATTAGTGAATAACTGAATGGAAAAGAATGAAAATAGTGATGCATCACTGCAGGATGATACATCAGAAAATATGGTTTATTCAAGTATCTTGACAACTTAACTACAGTTTTAACTATTTATGATAATGCCTTCCTAATATAGTAGTAAATATTTTATAATGTATTTTATGAAAATAACAAAGCCTTATAAATCCTGCACTGCACACAGTAAAGCACTGCTGCATGCTGCTATGAAACCTTTGCTGAGAAGCAGGGAACATGGAGGCACTTCGTGTGTAAATCATAAAGCTTGCAGATTATTAAAATGCAGCCTTTTCTTTTCTGTAATTTTTGAATAAATAGCACTGTGAAGTTCGGTAGCAGAGGCAGATCACATTTCTATCATTTCTAAAAGTATGGTTGTTTAAATGAAGAGCAAAATGTTTCTGGCTTATAATGGAACACGAATTTTACCTTCAGCTGTTTCAGATTTCCTACATACAGACTGAAATTGTGACAAATGCTTCTGCACAAGTCCAGATACATTAATGTCTCTAAATAGTCTCTGTTATACAGATGTAATTAGATAAATGTAATGTACAGGCTTGCCAGAAGAGCTTTAAATTAAGGACCTTAACTTAAAATGGACACTTGACATACATTTATTCTCAGGTGCATGAGATTTGCTTATATTTTCAAGATTTTCTCATAACAACGATGAAAACCTGGAGGCTAGATAAATACTAGTACTCTGTAGCCTGACTTGTTTGAATGTTACCTCTGGTTATTTTCCCAGAGTTGGATTTTATAAACCTAAATATCAGCAATATGTCCAAATTATTCTTGCAGACTTGTTAATTTCCTTTATCTAAGTGAGCCAATGTTTTTTTACTGAGAAACACAAATGAAGTAATGAAAATACCTTATTTCTCCTGTCACTGTAATGGCAATTAGAGCAGGCAGACTGCTAGGGAAAGAGAGCTAAACAGTCTTTAGAAAACATAATTTTTATGGGGAAAAAATCTTCATGTGACTGATTTTTCAAGACAAAATAAAATTGAGCAAAAATTTAAGCATTTTTAATTGTTTTTTTATTTGAGACAGACAGAAGAAAAACTCTTTGCATGACAAGAACTTGAAATAGCATTTTTTACTAGGCATGTTATTTTAATTCTTTTTTTCATAGTAATTGAAATTGGTGTTTAAAATGAAGATATTGTGTAGCATTTGGATCTATCCTTACACTTCAGAAATGTATAGAGAGAGGGAGTATGGTCAATATATAAAGAAAATCAACACTTAAATCAGCACTAAATGATTTATATAAAAAGTAATTTTGGAAAATATGAAAAACACTCTCAGCATCCTTTTTAGAAAATCCAGACTGCTCTAAAATATCTGAGCAGTTGAATTTGTTAACAGAGGTCATCACCATACGTCTGTCTTAATCTCCTGTCATGAGTTCTTTCTTCCAGCCTCCCAATTAGTTCTATTATACAAAGTATGTGTATTTCCAAGCCTCCATTTGGAGCTTGTCTATATTGCTCAAAACTACAAAGTTGGGTGGTGTAGAAGAGTAGAATTTAATCTCAACAATTTTCAAATACAACTGTTTGATATTGTGATTAAATACCACAAAAATTATTTTGGACATATACGAAACTGTGAATACAGTCCTACTGTAAAAATAATTAATGGATGGATAATAAGAGAGCAGAACCTCTGTATTGTTTTCTATGGATGTTTATGTTGATAAAACAAAGATTGTAGCCGCAACCTCTGCTTCAGTATCATGCAGTTCAGGCAACTTTTAATATCTGAGTCTTCCAGAGCACAGGTGTATAGGCAGCCCTAGTAATTATGCTTGCATTTAATTTATTTTAGTCTATTTCGTGAAGTCCATTATATTGAAGTTTCTGTAGCAAGTAGTTGGTACAACATAGCACAGCTGGTACCTCTCATGGTGAATACTATGGCTTAGGTTAAACACTTCCCTTATTTGTTTCTTCTTTTTTCCTTCTTTTTTCCCCTGCGTTAAGTAGGTCAAAACAGGAGTTTATAGAACGAATTAGATCAATTTCGCGCATAAAAGAGATTTCCAAACAACCGTAACCGTTTATTTCTGACTTTCCATTTAACAGAAATGAAATTGTGTAGCTTGCTTTTTTGATTTTTTAAAACACGCTGGGAAGCCCAGATCTGGCAGCCTCTGTGAAGGGTTCCATCTGTTTTTTTTCCCAGCAGAGCCTTTCTTAATCCAACTGCATTTTATATTGGGAAATTATTTTAGGTTCTATCTTCAGTGCATGCACTGGCTTGGCCTCCTGTTTCTTCAGCACATAATTGTTGCTCTTTCCATTTCTAACATACTATTTGCCATTTTCTTTTTTTTTTTTTTCAATTTTCTCTACTCTTCCTGTTTATATAGCCTCATTTCATTAGGGATAAATATGCATTAGCTGTTATGAAGTCTCTTGTGGTTTTCTTAATAATATAAATTAACCTAAATATTACATCAAAATTCTCACTAAAAACTCCATTTGCATCAGTATACATGACTTGGATTAACATCATATTTCTTGCTAGAACTAAGGAAGAAATAGATCTACCAGATATAAAACCTCCACCTGAAAGGCAGAGGAAATGGGTTGCCTTAGAAAAATAAAACTGTAGAGTAAAAGGAAGTAACCAATAATGTCCTAAATTTGTTTCCTTCTTTCAGAATGGACCAAAAAGATTTAAAAAAAGATTCAAACCACTGCCACATTTAAAGCACTCCCTAAATTATTCCCCAAGGTTAAATGTCAGACTGATTTCTCAGATATCAAAGATTTGTCCTGCTTTACTCAGGGAATAAGCTGATTTATCAGCCTAAATAGGTCCTAAACAAAACTATAGTTCATGCTATACAGATAAAGGACTGATAATTTTCCTGTCCAAAGTATCAGCTTGGTGTGAAAAATGAGAACTAGGGGATAGGAGCAAGAAGAAAAAGTAACCTTAATAGCTATGTGTGCAAGGATCTAACATGCTTCCAGAAGCACAGATGGAAGGGTCTCCTTATAAATTCTCGAGTTTTCTGCTCTGGGCATACTTCATCACTAGTGTGCATGTAAAACTAGCACCGCCTCTCCATACAGTGAATATTCTAAGCAGCCTAAGGATCTGCATTCAGCAATAGTAGCCTGAGCTGTAATTTCCTCTCTTGAAATGTGTTTATTCTTTCTATTGGGAAAGAAAGATCTAAAAACTAGCAGAAAAGACAATACAAGAGAAAAAAATGTAATTGTCATATTCATACCAGCTGGTCCCCCTCAACATAGTTGTATTTCAGTCTAATCTTAAGTCATCAGAAAAAGAAGAGTGGATGTGATCTATCCTAGCTGAATTTTCCTCACTGTGCCACAGTTAGGGAGAGAAACAGCACAAAAGACTTTTCTCCCGGCCCTCTGAATGAAATCACAAACGTCAATGACCCTCAGTATATCTCTTCTTTTTTTTTTTTTCTCTGACAGCATAGCAACTCACCAGCTACTTGTTTGACTAATAACTCTATTTCTCTCCTTCTCAATGAAACAAATGACCCTCTCAATTATTTTCCAAGTTTCTGATTTAGATCCATTATCACCTGGTAACCAAAAGCCAAGAAAACAGCGTCAAAGCCATTAGTCAGTAACAAAAGACACTATGGAAGAGCTCCAGATATACAGTGCAATGTTCTAGCTGTAACTTTTAAATTTTGTGTCTAAAAAATCTAATTCATATGTGAAACTTACTTTTTTGTAATAAAATGCGATAACTGCAGTGTTAACCTGACTTGCTGAGACAGGCTAGAGAAGGTGAGTCCAGCTGGCTCCCCAGTATCTCCATTCACTCTCCCCAGTTTCCCTAGCATTCCAAAGTGAGGGATTTATTTTTCCTTCTGCTGACGCTAAGAATATTTCTTTGATTTCATTGGAGGAAGAACTGCACTACTACCGAGGGAATAATTTGGATTATTCCTCTAGTAATCTAGATATATTTAAGATTTAAAGGAAGTAAACCACAACATAAATCTACCCAAAGGTAGACCGCAACAGTAAATGGCTGTATCAGCTTTTGGGATCAGAGCAGCAGGATTTTTGCAGCAGAAAAATTGGAAGGTGAAAAATGTGACAGCAACAACAGATCTGGTCATATGTTGAACAATGCTTTGAATTGTGACCTAAATGTGTTTAAACTTGATTCACTCATTGCTATTCTGGTCCTTTCATTTTCTACTAGAAAAGACTCAGACAACCTTGTGTGCTTTCATAAACATGTAATAGGCTGGTTTTTTATTGGAAGACTTCAGATGAAAGACCTAACAGCTGTTAATTTTTGAGTAGCTAAAGGCTTTAGCTGACAGGAATTTGATGAATACTGTAGATATCTAGGATGGTGCTTCAACACTCCCGATAGTCATTATTTGTAATAGTGACTGAAGAAAATGTGACAAATAATAGATGCCTAGAGGTTGAATACAGCTGAAAAATAGGTAGTAGATAACATCATTGTGTGTCTGCCATATGTGGATAGGTTATGAAGAAAGCAGCTGTAAATATATTCTGTACCCAACAGTGCTCCAAGTAACCTGTAGCTCTAAGGGTTACTATGAACAGGGTCAGGGACCAGTTTCAGGGAACCTGGCTCTATTCCTGGCTGTCCTACTAAGTGTCTTACATCATTATTATCACTTCTCACTCTTGTCTACCTTTTTATTTAGATCAGAAGCTTTTAAAGAAATAACTGGCTATCATTATTTGCATGTATTGGGGACAGCACAATAGCCTCTTGATTTTCTCTAGGGTCTTTTGGCAACTACTGTCAGATAAATAATAAATAACAATCTTTACACAAACACAAAGCAGATGTATATACGTAGATTCACCTTTTGCATCTAGGAGCGCACAGCCCTCCTAACTAGTCACAGAGAAATTAAATAACCTGGAGGGTGTTTTGTTCATAACCTTTGTGAGTGGGAGTGAAAATACTGTGTGCAGATTTGACAGCCCAGTCTTGGTATTGTAACAACCTGCTTTTTAAGTGGGTAAACGAGAAAGGAAAAGTACTGTACAAAAATTTTTTTAAATTTTCTTAATTTTTTTTATGTTTAAAGACAGAAAATGTGTTTATTTTCTCAATTCTGCTCAATATTTCTTTGAGAGCATGAAAAGCGCCATGAGACAATTGTACCATCCTTCACTTTGCAATAGCTACATTTCTCTGCCTCAGAAGAATAAATAATACAATATAACCAAAAAGAGACAGTGCTGAGCATAGGCATTCAAAAAGTCTTTTTGACACAATGACCCATAAGGTCATCTCAGAAAGAGCACAGTGGAACATGTTCTTCTTTAGTGTCTGTTTTCTTGTGTCTTTTTAAAAATTTTTTTAAGCGTATAGAGTTTAAATCTCCTCTTTTGGGAGCCCAAGTCATTTTCCAAACTGTCCATAGCACATGTAGTTTTCAGAGGCAAAAGTGCTGAGTGCTTTTCTTCTGCAATTCTCATTATAAACAGTAAAAAAATGAAATCTCTGCAGGATAAAATGGTTTCTCGTATTCCCTTCCCTCAGGCCTTTTTTTCCCAGTAGGACATGTAGTGCTGTGCTTTGCTGCTCATTGACACTTCCAGCCAAACCACAAATTCCAAGCACAGGAAAGCAAATGTTCCGGAATCTCTAGATATCATATTCATACCATGCTGTTTTCCTAGTAGTCTGGAGACTACAAATCACTGCTCAAAAAATAACTGGGTCTTCCTCTACTGCTAGTTATGAGATGAAGATTTGGCTCGATTTAGCTGTGCAGTGAAGAACCTGATCTGCAAATGTACAGATTTTTAAATTGTGGCAGTACAGTATTTAACATTTGCTGCAATGCTGTTAATTTTTTTTTTAATTAATCATTCCATCACATTCTAAAAGAAATTTAGCGACAAAAGCTTGTATATTGTCTTCATGATTTTTCCTATGGTAATTGATGTGTATTGAACATTAAGTTCACTTTATCTTTTCAAATGTCCCACTATCTGTTGCCTCCATTCACACTCTACGTGAAAGTGAATGTCTGGAGTGAAAACATTTGGCTTGCTGCCACAATTTATTTTCTGTCATTAAAAAGTAAAAGTTGAAATTAGGGAGGAAAGCCCTCCGAGACCACTCCTTTTATTCTTCTTTCACTGTTTCCACAACCTTGTTATGAAGCATTTGCCAAGAACAGATCACTAGAAATGAAGTAGTCTCTTAAAAAAATAAAATAAAAAGAAGCTTGAATGATGACAAGTTGTTTAATATTTACCAACTATAAGCAAAGACCTAGAGAAGAAAATGTGATGAATGTCTGTAAGCTGTGCAACTGCCATGGAGTTCTTTAGTATAATACTTCAGGGAATGAAAATAGCAGTAAAAGGAGGGAACAATGTAAGAAGAAGTGGAACAAATGTACTCTGAATTGCAGAAGGGAGGTCTTTTAATGAAAGAACATCTCTTATTCGTGAAAACTGTTGAAGAATGAAGTGGTGTCAACAAAAAAGTAGTGAAAACTTCATCAAACGTGACACCAGAGAACAGAAAAACCCTTTAATAAAATTCTCTAATGAACTCAGTGAAAGGAATATGGATTTCATGTAATCTATTATATTTCTAAACTTCAAACTTCTTAGGGGGTAGAAATTAATTAAAAATAGAGATTCTACCTCAATTGTGCAAAATGTAATTTTGTTTACTTTTGTTCTCCTCTATAGATTGTCAATCAAAATATGAGGAATATTCTGAACTTTAAGTAAGAATAAAACAAACATTCATTCTTTTCGATATGACAGCTGTTCACTCTCCGTTCATATCATTAGCCTGGAAGACAACAGGAAGAGAAAAAGAAAGAGAGCTTAACAATCAGCTTACCTTAAGTACTATAATACCCTAACTTTTGAGAGAATCAATTGGCCATGAGAAGACTAATTGCATTGAACTACTTACACGACTTCAGAATGACAATTATGTAAGAGTCACTAGGGCTCTTCTGAAAAACTGCAAAACAGATCTTGAAATATCAGGAGCTGAAATTTTACATGCACTTGATGAGCTTGAGCCTGCACTGGTGTAACGCAGGTGATCAGTGAAGTGTTTGTTTAGCTCAGAATTCTCTGTACAGGGAATGTGCCTTAAAGGTGACTTTTGGATCAGTGAGATCTTGTTTTTTCCTAGCCTATGTTTCTTTACCCAAGCCTAATCCATTTTTGGAGCAGTAATCCATTTGTTTGAAATTGCAAAGAATTTAACCCTCAGGAAGCAAAAATCTCCAGGCCTTCCTAATTCTCCTTCTCTCCATTATACTCTTTGCAAGTCACTGATGATATTTCTGGTTTCCAACTATACAGAAGTCTAACCCAATCAGAAAGCAACAGTCTACCTTGCCTGCAATGTCTTTGGCTATTTACTACAGTCTGTCACTACTACAATCACTAATCTCCATTTTTTCCAACAATTATTACGCTTCTTCCTCAAAAACCTCAATATTATCCCAATTATTTCCTCCTTCTTTTCAATGATACTAGCTGTACTGTCCTTCTCCTTGGTTTCTGTTTTCTTATTCCTTGGCTCACTTTACTGAGTTATCAAACTAGAATATAAGGCGCATGGGAAAAATTAAGATTTGATAGAGATCAATGAAGTTGCAAGATGGAATCTATACTACATTTTTCAAACATTGCGAACTTTCAGTTTACCTGATTTTGACTTTCTAGTTTTGCTTATTTTAGAATTCCAAAATTAGGATAAGATAGAAACATCCATTCTTGCCATATTTGTAGAAAGCAAGATGCTGTACTAAGTACAAGTGGACCACATCACTTTGAGTATACATTTAAGAATATCAGATAAAGAAAAGCAGCTATGTACTCTGATTTCCAACAGCTTTGCCATATCTGCAGGCAATAATGTTCTGTGACAGGTGCTATCTTTAGGATACTTTGTCCTGGAATCTCAAGTCACTCTTGATTCCTTTGTAGGCAGCAATACTACTGTACATGACTTTAGTGAATTGGCTCCCTTGAGAAATATTGTTGGAAATGAGAACAATTCTTGCTGTGATTAGAGAACTTTGCAGAATACAAGCTGTAATGTGACTTCTCAAGGGGAGACCTCATCGCGCTCTNCACTTTGGCCCTAATTTATATTTAACACCTTTGAGTTTATTTTTAAACAGTTATCTGAATAGGTTTGGGAAAAATATTTTGGATGAAATGGCTATAACAGAAATATTCTCTCTGAAGTCTAATTTCTTCTTTTTAAAATTTAAACTTTCAATTTGGATCACTTCCATGCGTATGTACGTGCGTGTCTGTGTTTTTGTATTTGAAACATGCCTACACAGACACCCTCACATACACACACCTGTATGTAAGAATTGTGTTAGAATTGCCCTTTAGTTTCATGCTGTGGAAGCAATGAAACAGTTCCTTCCATTTGAAGGCTTTTGAGATCTTTGGAGACAAGGAAGTAAAATATTTAATAGAATTACACAGATCCATAGCCTCAGTAATTGGCTTCAATTGCCATAAAATGATCCTCTTTCAAAAAAGGGAGAGAGTAAAAGGAGAATGAACTATTGTCAGCCTCAGAAAAGCCATTTTGGTTCAGCAGAGAGCAATAATTATGTACGAATAAACATGATGAGATTTTTTTTAACATCTAAAAGTGTGATATATAGAGCCAGGGAACCCTGGACTGTGAAAGGAGGAAATGTCGTAGTTTGCCTCTAGTAATTACATTACATAGCCTTTTCCTGATTGAGTAAACAGTGTTCAGAGGCTTATAGACATGATAACAGAATGTAAGTAATTTGTTAAAATTATAGAAAAGGTGTCATTTGATATGTTACATAGTAATTACTTAGGAATATTGATGGTGTGCATGCAATATGATACACAGCAAAGTGTATCTCATAGTTGCCATTTTAGTGACTGAAGGGGGCAAATTAGGAAAAACGTGATATCTGATTGATTCTACTTCCACAGTTCTCTTCTTTCTGTGAAAAACAGATGGTTAAATCAGCAGATTGCTTTGCTTTTCTGGTGCAGACGGCAAAGATGCAAATTTACAAGTATATGAGCAAAAAGTCAAATCAGACTTCATAAATTCAGATAATATCCTTTCAAAGGATCACAAAACATGTCATTGAAAGGGACCCACTCTTAATATATATATCATCAGGTCCAATTAGAGCTGCTACTATTTCAGAGTGTAATTTATAGCCTTAATAGGCTCTTATATTGTTTGATAAAAGCTGACACCAACATTGTTACTACAGCAATATTTTCTTTTTGATTGTCCCTCATGTTGCTACAAAATATATTGTCCATTTGAATTTTGTCTTTTTCACTGATGACTGGAAACACTTCCTCTTTGTTTCTCTTTTCCTCCCTTTTTCATTTTTCTTATTTCATTCTTTCATTATTCTATTTTCATGGTAAAGATATCTTTACTTCTGTGGAAGTAAGTATTTCATAAATACTAACATTTTTAGGGGGTGGTGTTTTTAAAAAATGTGCATGAACAAAACTCCTTACAAAACAAACTGGTAAGTCCTCTTCTATCTCCACCACCACCGATTGTTTAGGGAGCTAGAAATAGGAACCTATGAATTTGACCCCTTTGATTTAGTCAAATTGGGTATTAGGGAAATCGGTAAGTGCTACCATACCTGATGAGGAGCCAAAATAGAGGCATACAATAGGAAACATAACTATTGTAAATCCTTTAAAAAGATACAAACTAGTGGGAGGCATGTCCTACTTCGTATTGCCACCATTGCTTTCCACAGCTTCAAAGTACTTCTAAGATTATACACCTGTACGGTTGTGTAGCTCTGAGTTAAAAGCCAGGAGCATTTGAGTAGGAATAAATGAAGAAAGGTTTTGATCTTTGATAGCAGAAGTACGCACATCCACAGTAGGAATGGAGGAGAGTGGACATATCAACATTTGAACTGCCAAGCTGTGTCACAAGGAGTTAATTAAAAAATCAGATAAATCAATCAGAAATCAATGTGTCTAACTGGAAATTATATCCATGCAATGAAGCTGATGAATCCAAGATAATCCATACTCTCTCTGTGTTACTGCCCATGCTCTGTATAGTAGCTTGGGTGTGAATGTTGACTGTTCACCTGATATTTCTTCCAGCTAATTGCATTACCTGATTCTAATAATCTTATTTTATATAACAGGTCCTGATCTTCCTGTCTGAGACAGAGATTACAAAAATCAGAAAAAATATACATATGAATTGAAAAAGAAATTCATAACAGTAAACTTACTGCAATTTTTCCCTTCTCCCACACCACTTTACACAATTCCTCAGTATCTGTTCTCTGTTCTTACTACCTCTAAGAAAATGTTACTACTGTGCACAATTACTATCCTGTTTTACTACTTTATATATTTCACTAGAGATGTATTACCTTCTTTATCTATGTTGCTCATGGTAAAATTTAGACTTTCAAAACTACTGCTGAATTTGACTGGTGAATGTCGTCTTTTTGTTTTTTTCCTTTCTACAATAAGAATCAATTGGCTTTCAAAAAGATAGTAACAAAAATCTTCCACTAATAGCCTGTCCTCCCTTACCTGGTATCCTTTCGTCTTTTGTCTCCCCTTTTGACAAAATTCAACCCCCTGAGTATATATTATTTTGTTCTTTTGACTGTTAACAACTGTATTGTAATCATTTGTTTCAAACCTCAGGTAGGCCAACTGGTATATAAGTGATTCATTTTTATATAAAAAATTGATGTCTTAACCTGTGCCTTGCAGTTCTGTGAAATCTAGCTGGAAATGTAGCACAATAGTTATCTCTTCAGGTTATTCTTTGCTGCTATCACAACAAAATATTTTTTATGCAAAGGAACATTGACTTTTTTTTTTCTTTATGTCAGCTGATTTTGTGATAAAGAATAGTTGAAAGAGGTTTTTTCCTCCTCTGACCCTAAAGGCAAAATACTAATTGATTAAGAAAACAAATGCCCAATGCCTTTCTCTTTTCTATACTGTACCGCTGATCACAAATAATAACATTTTAATTGAAAAATTCTTATATGAATTATGAAGGATGATCACTTCCAGTCTAAAATGTGCGGATTGCAGAAGGAGAAAGTAAGAAACATTCTTTAGAAAATGGAAAAGGAATCTGGAAAGGTTAATGATTTAATTTTACTTAATTATTTTTGAATTCTGCATCCTTTCAAAGCTTCTCATTCTTTCTTAAAGTTGCTGTCCTCAGAGATTGTACACTTACTTTTCTTTTCTCTGTCTTCTTTATTTTTATTTTCTACTTTCATAGTGCTGGAAAACTTTGAAGGCTTGAGTCAGTCAACAGTATACATAATCACTGGTTGCTGGGAAAATGCATAAATATTTATATGAATATATATGAGTAATACTATCTTTCTCAACATGTTACATGCAGGCATTTAGACATTTTTCTTAATCTTTTGGAACATGTAATTGTATTATAGATTATGCTTGAGTATCAACACAATATATACTATTTTTGAAACTTCCTTATATATTACTAAATTTTTTCTGATTCTTAAGCTAAAATAATTGACTGCTCTTACTGTTTGGTAATTTCTAAATGTATTTCCTTTAGAAAATGAAATTATACTAAGCTGTTTCAGGTAAGTCTCATGAATTTGGTCACTGATTCTGGATTTGGCTTTTGAACCTTTCTTTTCAAATATCAGTTTCTAAGGATTATGTACCTGGATAGGCATCTCCCTGTATGAACAGTTAGACTTAACTGATGTCAGCCTGGTTTACAATTGCTAGAATTAAACATCTTGGCCACTTAAGAGATGTATTTTTAAATAAGACTGGTTTATAGTTCTTTATTCTGTTGAACCTAACACTAAGAAAAAACACAGAATTTAATCTAATCCTTAGAGATCCATTTTAACCATTAGGATTAGATGGGAGATTTATAATCCTCTATAGCTTGTCCTTTTTTCTGCCATTAGTAGTGTTGGTAAAAGGTTATTTTTTACCTTGTGATCCTTTTGGTAAAAGGTCACAAACAATATTGGCATTTTAAACCTTCTCAAAACATCAGCAAGTGTTTGAGCACTTAGGAGCTGTTTGAGACTCGACCATGGGCAATCTTGTGATGTCAGAGTAGAAAGTGATTTGTTAGGTCATAGGAACCCCCTCCCCCAGCAAGTCTGGCCTTACCAAATTCCAATACAATGCAAAGGAGTAGTACAATCCCTAGCAGGGCTGCATAATGTATTCCTTTGTAGTTCTGTTGCATAAATCTCCATTTCTATGGCTCAGGCACTAAATTCTCTGTTTCTTATTCTCTCATGTTTCACACAGGATAATATTTATCTTCCTCATAACATAATTTACGCTTTGTTGATGGTTCTGGACACTAATTTCCTGTCAGCTCATCTTTCCTTTTTCTTGTTTGTACTAGTCTTGTTTATATCTACTCTTTCTTCATGGATTACATTTATCAAATCTTAATCCTGTTTATCTCCTCAAAATAATTACTCCATTTTATTGATAAAGTTTTGAAATAGAAAGCCCAAAGCTCACTGTAATATTTCAGATGAGACCTACTCAGTATTGCATGGAAGAGTGTAATTACCTGGCTTATTTTGTGAGTGATGTTACCCCATTACAGCACTTTCCTCTTTTTTCATCCACAATCACTTTTTTAGACTTAGGAAATTTATCATCTGCGGTGATCTTCAGTTCAATTTTTCATAACACTGCATGTTAGTAATTTTACTTTTCTTTTTTCTCTTTATTATTCTTGCTTATGTAAGACTTATTTCTATGCTTATTTCTATAAAAGATAAGATTAAAAATATTTTGTTAAGAATTCTACATTTAGAATAATGCCTGAGCATCCCAGCACAAAGATGAGTCCAACAAAAGATTTGGATTGGATTTGAATTCGGTAGTATTAAAACCTTTACCAATGATTTGATTTCTCATTTGTTCTGTCATGTGGTTCTATGTCCGATTCCAAACTCTCCCCAAACTGTTTTTTTTTAATCTTAATTGTAATACAAATATCAAGAGTTAGCTTAAACTCTGAGAATCTAATTCTAACTTATCTGGTGTCAATTACATAGAAGAAAATTAAATACCTTTAGTCCTCTCTTGTCTCCATTGCCTGTTGTCCATTGCCTGGTACCAGGCTAGAATTTGGCTGGTTTGGAAACTAGACATAAGCACAGAGGATAGGCACAGTTCAAAATTAGTAATACGTATTGGTACAAACATACTTGTTTCACAAAGTTGCAGCCATTTTTTTATGAGTGATGTAATACAGCCCCATAAATTGCATACAGTAGCCAGAGCTGAAATGTGATAGATTTATTGAAATACATATCTGCTGTAACCTTTCCAAGAATTTCCTTTATATCCTTTTTTTCTTTTTCCCTGAAGTTAATCTTGTTTTTCTATAACAACAGTCTGTCATTACTGCTGGATTGAAACAAAAGAGGGACAAATTTGCCTCTGGCGCTCTTCTCTCCGTATGACAAAAACTGTAAACTTTGCCTGTTCATAGTGCTGAACTACTTATCCAACTCATATCCAAAGACTGTACGAAAAATATGACAGTTTAAAATGCACTCCTTTGATGCTTCCTGTGTGTGCAAGCATGTTATTTAGTCTCACAAAAGAAATATTTCTTTTTACTAGATTTCAATCACAGATATTTTGGAAGGCACTGCACAATGTACTCGCACTGTTTGGATCTAAGCTCAGAAGTTTAGAAAGCAGTGTGTGATAGGGAAGTTGTTTCAGTTTCAGAAATGTTATTTGGATAACCCTGGGATTGAACTCAAAACTAGGTACATATAAGAAGCACTGGCAAATCTCCATCTCTCTGGAGCATTGCCTGTGAGTGAAAGAAGTATTCAATCAGAAACTGCATTTCATAAGCAATGCCTAACTTAACGGACTCAAAAGCTCGGTTGTACCCCTATCCCATTATAGAAATGCATGTGGATATAGTGGTTCAGAGCACTGCACACTTAAAGGTCACAGAGAACAACCAGAGGATTAGGCCCGTGGGATGTGGGGTGACGCTTGCTCACCATTCAGCACAGTGGTGTTGTATAGCCAGAGTTAAACAGAAGGATCTGTTGTTAGGCAGCTTGTGTTGGTACCTACGATACTAAAAAAGAGAGAGGAAATCATGGCTTCATTGAATCTAATAGATTTTTTTCATTGACTTCATGAAGCCAAAATTACACTTACAGTTGTATAATATGGGCTTGCCTTTCAGAAATGTAATAAATTTCCAAACTCTATTTCAATAGTTTATTCTCAACTGTATTTTTATTACAGTTTAAAGAAGAAATATTAGGTACTTTTGTTCTTCTTTAGGCACATACATTTTCTTTGTCAGCAGAGCTGCATCCATTGCACAGTTGTTTTCAATGTAAGTTAATACTGATCTCTGCAAAGAGCTGCAAGAAATTTCTCCTTCCTTTCCCCAGCACCTCGGCTTAACCTTAGAATAAGGATTAGTAAGAGGTAAGCCTTGGTGCCTCTGAGGGTTAACCATAGATAGTTTGACTTTCTGCCCATCTGCTGTGGGTCAGAGCTGTGTCTAAAGAAACTACTGAAATCCCATAGTAGCATCAAGATTCCTGAGAGACAATTAGCACCATACACATAACAATAAAGTTTGTCCTCTATGATGCTCCCAACACATTCTTTTTGAAATCTTGATTTATAGATTTTAGTTTTGCAAATATTTCAATATGGACCAAGTTTTATTCATGTGAGTAATGCAAGGCACGTTGGTATCTTATTCACAAGATTGGGTCATATCCATTAACAAAGGATGAAAATAACTAATATCAGGGAGGCTATGGAATGTCGTTTTTATTCTTCCAATAAACATGTATGTTCATAATACAATCTCTCTAAAAGACAATGATAGTATTTACTGAGTGGATAATAATGGCAAAAATCTTTATTCTCTAGATCTAAAAAGATTAGGAAGGAAAGGATATACTATCAGTTTCAGATACCATTTTATTTGTGTTTATATACAAAACAATAAGTGCATGTAAAAGACGATCCGTGCAAAGGCTTCAGTATTCCATACTGAAATGATTGAGAAGGAAAGATAAAAAGAAAATCAAATAAATTAAGAAATAGCGGTCAGTTAGAAATAAATTAGTGAAAACCACAAGATATTTCTGAAAGATGTAGTAGCTCTCCAGCCTTTGATAGCATTATTTTTATATGCCTTCTAGTCACAACTAAAAATGTCTTTTCTCCTAAATATATGCATCTCTTGAAATATATATTACACAGGAGGACAAAATCAAAGTCACTGCAGTACAAAGCAGCTGGAAACAAGTAAAGCCTTTTAACAAAGTTACCCTAAGATTCACTTTAAAAGAATGTGATGACTAACCTCACCTTCAAAATGTTTTCCACAGAAAATATCCACCTGACAGGGATGGATGGCAGCCTAATATTACTTCTCCTGATCTGCTAACGAATTCAAACTACATATGCAATTGTTTAATGCAAAATCATTCTTCTTCCTTCATCCTCTTTTCTCAGGTCCTATTACTGCTTATCCGTTTACATATTCTGTATTCTCTGTGAGCCTATAAAATCCTATGGCCACAATTTCTTTTTTCACTTTGTGTCTAGCAAAATGGGTTCTGATCTAGCTAATGCTTCTGGTCACTACAGAAAAATAAAAGATAAATAATAACTGTTTTATTCATATGGATAATTGCAGGACAGCAAAGTGAAAGTCTTCACAGAGTCTGAACTACCTCCATATCTGTAAGATGGATGCCTAAAATATCAGAATTCAAATACTTCTTTAAATGACAGAAAAACATCAAGACAAGAAATAGGCAAATGGGTGGTAAGTCAGGAGGAGGGATAAGAGGGGAGATGAAACCTTAAATTAACTATTTTAAGTTCTACTTATTTTTAATTTAGCATGACCTTTAAGTCTTTTAATAAAACAACAACATCTTGGAAAGTGTTGATGTTAGTTTAATATCCTTTATGACAGTAAAAAATAGACTGAGGCCATGGGCTATGTCATGTGCTGGTGAATTAGATAAATCTTACAGTTTATTTTCTGACTGTATGCAAGCTTTTGCAGTTACTTCTAAGACATTAATCTATTGAAAAGGAGAAGTTATCATCTTTCAGGAGAAACATGTCATAAATATTTTGATAAAGTATTCATAATCCTCAAAAACAGATGGCTTCCATAAAGATTGTCAGCTGAGAAGGTTTGCTGACAGAAACATGTTAAACAACTGCAGATTTTTTGAGGGAAGGACTTGCACCACAAAATCAGATGCATTCTTCTATTAATCAATCACAGCTGGGTGATTTTTTGACAGCAGGATCATGCTAGACCTAATTTGATTGTCTTGCAGTTTTTCTGATTAATAAATCCTGGGTAAGGTGAAACTTGATGGAGAGAGTATAAAAGCAGATCACTTGCACAAAGTTTAGGTAGGATGAAGCGAGGAGAAAATAATCTGACGTGCAGATAAAGGAAAATCCATGGGATTGGTTTCATACATACAAAAATTAGTATTCTTTTGGCTGAGATTCTAATAGAGAGCTTTTAAACTCTCAGAAGTATTGTATAAATCCCCCCAAAGAATGCATATTAAATAAGCAGATGTCCTGGTTTCAGCTGGGATAGAGTTAATTTTCTTCCTAGTAGCTGGTATAGTGCTGTGTTTGGGATTTAGGATGNGCATAGTATTTGAGATTTCACATATCTTTTGAGTCTTTTCTGTATGTATTAAGTGCCTTTTTGATGGAAAGAAAGACAAACACATGGCAAGGAAGGGCTCAGTAAAATGTTGTATCACCGCATTCATTCCCAGTTGAAAAGGTCAACAGGATCATGTAGTCTAGGGTGCAGAAAGTAACTGAGAGACTGAGAAACATAATCAGAAGAACTGTTACTGACAGATACTCTCCTCCTTAATATGTGATTTGGTGATATTTGATAGTGAAAGGCTTGCCATTCTGAGAATGCTGGTGTCTCTGACCTCTTCTCACCAGTTCTTCCCCAGCTCAGCAGTCTCTCAGATGTCACCTTGGCAGATCCTCAATTTTGTATTTGCCATTCATGTTTCTAAGGTGTTTGTAGTCTTTTTCGGATGGATTAGAGACCTTTCTGTCACCGTATATTGATGAAATGAATGAAAAAACCAAACCAAAAATACTTAGTCCGCATTGGTAACTTCCAAAATACATTGTATAGTTGCTGCTACTTTTGGACAAATTAAGTTTTGATTGTAGAACTAATGCTGTTCTAGTTGTGATGTCCCTGAAGAGGAACAGGTCTATAATGCAGTAAAAGCAGTCAAACAACAGACATTCAGAACTGTAGTAAGATGCTTTGGTATTTAAGGTCCTCCCCCTCAAGTTTCTTCGAGGCATTTCCGCTGTTTTTTGCTCACGCTCTGCTGATACCACCAGGTGAAGAGGGAGGAACTGCTGTAAATGTGGTGAACCAACTTCTCTTGATTTTATCTTGGTATAGTTATGATCATGCCTGAGACTGTCAATTATGTCTGTATTAATTATGGATACGAATCCTAGTTGCTTTGCATAAGACTGGTAAAATAAATTCTACTGTGATCTGGTTAGATTTTCTCTGGGCCTTGAGGGACTGCATTGTGTATATCTGAAGAGCTCTGTACTTCTGGAAAATATTTTTTATGAAGAATTGCCTAACTATAAAAGATTTTTGCTTTCCAGATCAGAAACGAATGCAACTAACAAAGGCTAGCCAAATGTTTGAGAGAGGCGGCTTTGCCAAGCAGTCACTGAATCCATAAAAGACAATACTTTTGGGTTTGGTTTTGGAAAAGAAAAAAAGTGATCCTACAAAACTATTTTTGGTTGAGACATCACAAAATGATTTTTTTTTTCTTCTCTATTTTTTAACTAAATGAAAAACTATGACTGAGATTTTTAGACATTTCAATTTGCTTTGCTGATCTGGAAGGAAAAATGCGTTTTAGAGATGAGTAATAAGAGCATAAAGTGAAAAATGGCAACAGCCATGATGTGTTAGACCCAGTAAAGATCTAACCAGTGGTGTGTAAGAGAACAATGAAAAAACTAGGAGTATCATTCAATCAGAACAGGGTAAACACTAAAGACAACATAGCTATGGCTCACAAAATAATTACATATTTTGCATTTGCTTTTAAAACAAACGATGGCAGAATTTCATATTAAAGAACAATGAGAAATAAGAAATATTCCACACTGACTAAAGGTGCTCAATGGCAAAGTGCACTCAAGGCAGGTTAGCACTTACGTACAGATTTACTTTTTCCAGTAAATCTGGAGAACGTCTGTAGCACAGCTGTACTTGTCACCCTGGTTCAGAGTGCGTATTGTCCTGTATCAGCTAACTCCAGGACTATTCTAGAAATGTCCTGATGGTGACATCACTTTGCTGTTGTGGGGTCAACAATTAAAATTTGGGAAAACAGTTTATGCAGTTCTAATTTGTGTGCTTATCCTCTGCTCACATACAAAATAAGAGATATTTTATTTATAATAGTCTAGATTATGGTCACTGAGCTAGGCAAAATACACTCATTCTGTTCACACCGCAAATACAGACATAGTTACACATATGATAAGGAGTGTTGCTAACCTGAGTAAGCTACAAACCTACACTAGAGCACAGTTTCTCAAAGCACGTAGTGGCAATGAAACTCAAGTTGAACCCAGCATTGGCAAAATGCAGCATAGAAATAGCCTCTGTTGATACACAGGATTCTGCCAGAAAAAATATATAATTTTGGAGACTGGGACAACCAAATGTAGTTCAGAGATATACTTTCACAGACTTGTAACAACAACTTCTAGTATTTATTGGCTATTTATCAGTTTAAGAAGAGCTGAGTGTACTTCTCAGCCACAGGATAGTTTATTATGGAAGACAATTGCAGGACTACGGGTATAATAATGGGGGTGTGCAAAGTGGTTTGTGAGACCACGTGTGCAAAATTCCTACAGACACAATTTCTGCTCAAGAGAACCTCACTGACATGAGAAACAAGACCTATCACAAGCTCTTTTAAAGCCAATGATGACAACGGTAGGCATTAGCTCCAATGCATTAAGGCTTGATGCATACTCGTCACTTACCTCATAAATAACTAATAATCAAATGTGTAATATGTTAGCCATGACTAAAAGTTGCTTTGAAACGGGCTGGTAATTTAGATACTCTTTTTTGGGGTTGTTTTTTTTGTTTATGCTTATCTTTCTTCACAAAAGTTTGTTGTGGTTTTGTTTTTTTTTTCAGCGGATGTAAAGACCACCACTGGTAAGCTGTAGAAATACTTTTAGAGTCTGCCAGGAACAAGATCAAAGATAGCAGATGAACAAGCATTTTTGCATCTGACCTAGCTTTCTTGCTTCTTGCAAGGTATCTTCTAGCTGCAGCAAGATAAATATTTGAAATTCCTAATTATAATAAAGTGAAATTATTTTAATTAATTATTTTCATTAATATTATCTCATGAAAAATTGACTTAACTAAAAGACATTACACAATCCCTCAGTAGTTTTATAGAAGAGATATTTGTCAGCTCCCATTCTTAATTTTCACTTATCTCTGTATGTGAAGATGGAAATTTTCCCATTGTGCTTGTGGTTGTCTGTCTGTCTGATTTTTACGCACCAGAAAATTTGAGGATTGCTAAGTCAGATGTCAAATGTTACTGCATCATGGCATTTCTATATTTAGAAACAAAACTGAAAAGCATTGGATAATCTTACATGTAAAAATGAAGTAGAGCTGTACAAATCCTGAAACATCTGAAGTCAGAGCTCAGTTTGATCCATTACTGCATTAGACTAAAGTGTAAATATCCAAGGAAAAATGTATTAGCCATATCTATTCATATTTCTTCATTTTTCTTCCATCATTTGAGATAAACCTTAAGGGGAATCAATTACTTGAACATGTTAGCAACCTAATGCTGTAGGCAAGGGTTACAGTATTACCCAGTGGAACCGATTCTGCTCCCAGTGAAGTTAATACGAATTTTGGCATGAGCTTTGGTAGAAGCAGCAGTCAGTACAATATTTGACATTCCTGCAATAAATGCAAAGGCAAAACCTATTGTTGGATGCATGCTAGGTCTTTTACAAATGTAGAGGATAGAACATAAGAGCTGCTTTATGTACTTAAATATTTTACACAAAGTCACTCTGTTGTTTCTGATAGACATTGATATAAGCATATCGGAAAAAAATTATTTGAGGCACATGAAAGAACTCCAGTCCCCAAAAAGAAAGAAACCCATTATTTTCTGCATTATAGTATGAATTCATGGAACTGATATGAATGGATTTCTGTTATCATGGGAACACTCTATCTGTAGCTGTCAAATACCTGCATGTCAAGACCTAGATGGACTCATTGTCAAGAAGTGCTTGTGTGGTTTTTTTCCATTTATGCCATGGATTTATGGAACTGTGTGTCTTATTACTTCCATGTTTGCTTTATTTTGAAAGTGTTTTTTAGAGCTATGCAATGTCTTTGAGGCTTTGGAACGATGTTCTAAGTAAGGAAGAAGGGGGGATAATATCTGCGATGTGAGTTTTGTCTTTCATTCACCTGTGGTTTTTCTTGTGATAAACAACTTTCCTATCATGACAGTACCATTTTACCTTGCGTTCAGTTTTCATAACTTTCATAATCACTATTGTCACCTCTGAGCTTGAGTCATGGCCTGTACGCAGTGCCTGTTTAGCACTGTACATTATACACGTGTCTTAACAATTAAAACCATGGCAATTGCAATATTTAACAATTGTAATGAATTTACTGTGCAGGAGGCATGAAAATAAGACAAAAGATTACCTAGCTGCACATCAGCATTCAACAAAGGAATGGGAAGTTGTGTTATTCTCCTGCATCTTAGTTTCTTGTGTCTTCTTAAACCAAGGCAGTTTAGCACTATTTATTGGAAGTCACTGCTCTTAAATTGTTTACTCTTAATTATTTTTTCTTCCCTGCTTATCTTGTGATCTCTAAATACAGAAGATTTTTTTTTCTTTTTAGTGTCTGAAAATATATGATGACTCACTAAGAGAGTAATACTTCTCCTATGATTTTAATGTGATATTGTCTATTTTTTGAATCACTTGCTTAATGTAAGATAGGCCCTACGAGAAACTAATTATATGAACACATTACTGCTACCATAAGGATTATGAACAGAAATTTGATCCTGTTGTAATCAAAGAGAGTTTGGGTCTGAATTCAGAGTTACACAGTGTTATAAGAGAAAACACAAATACACATTAGTAATCTCTGTGTATTGAATCATAGAATGTCTCAAATTGGAAGGGACCCATAAGGATTATCAAGTCCAACTCCCTGCTCCTCGCAGGATTACCTAAAACTAAATCACATGGCTAAGAACATTGTCCAGACACTCCTGAACTCTGACAGGCTTGGTGCCGTGACCACTTCCCAGGGGAGTCTGTTCCAGTGACAGACCACCCTCTCAGTGAAGAACCTTTTCCTAATGTCTGATCCGCACTTCCCCTCATGAAGACACATTTGTTTTCCTTGTGACCTATCACTGGTCACCAGAGAGAGAAGATCAGCACCTCCCCTTCCACTGCCCCCCTGTGAGGAAGTTGTAGACTGTGATGAGGTCACCCCTCAGCCTTCTCTTCTCCAATCTGAACAAGCCCAGTGACCTCAGCCGCTCCTCACAAGTCTTGCCCTCGAGACCTTTCACCACCTTGGTCGCCCTCCTCTGGACACACTAATGGTTTGATGTCCTTCCACAGTGCTTGAGGTGGGGTCACACCAGTGCAGTGCAGAGTGGGACAATCACCTCCCTTGACCGGCGAGCGCTGTTGTGCTTGATGCACCCCAGGACACGGGTGGCCCTTTTGGCTGCCAGAGGACACTGCCGACTCATATTCAACTTGCCGTCAACGCAGACCCCCAGATCTCTTTCCGTGGGGCTGCTCTCCAGCCTCTCGTCCCCCAGTTTGTGTGTTTAGCCAGGATTACCCCACCCCAGGTGGAGAATCCGGCACTTGCTCTTGTTAAATTTCATATGCTTGGTGACTGCCCGGCCCTCTGGTCTATCCAGATCTTGCTGTAAGGCCTCTCTACCCTCTGGGGAGTCCACAGCTCCTCCTAGTTTAGTATCATCAGTAAACTTACTTAATGTACGCTCGATTCTTGCATCCAGTTTAGGGAACTGGCCCTAAAACTGAGCCCTGGGGATCCCCACTGGTGACTGGCCGTCAGCCTGATGTAACCCCATTCACTACAACCCTTTCAGCCCCCCCCGCCAGCCAATTGTTCACCCAGTGTGTTACGGACTTGTCTAGCTGCGCACTGGACGTTTTGTCCAGGATACTGTGAGAGACAGTACCAAAAGATTTGCTAAGATCCAAACCCACCACATCTACTGGCTTCCCTTGGTCAACTAGATCGGTGATCTTGTCATAAAAGGAAATTAAGTTACTTTAAGCAGGACTTTCCCCTCGTGAACCCATTTTGCCTACAACCAATGACTTCATTGTCTCTCAAGTGTTTTTCAATAACTTCTAGAAAAACCTTCTCCATAATTTTACTAGGCTCCGAAGTGAGACTGACAGGCCTGTAATTACTAGGGTCTTCCTTCTTACCCTTCTAGTAAATTGGGACGATATTGTTAATATTGTACTCCAAAAAGAAGTGAGAATAATACTTGGTTGCCTTCATATCTTAATGTCCTATTTTACAATGTAAATGGAAAATGATCAAGGATAACAATAACAAGGATAATGAGAACTATTATTACTGTTGTTGATATTATTATTGTTATTATTATTATTATTATTATTATTATTAATTATTATTATTATAGCCTTGAAGATAACCTTGGCTATCTTTGGGCAGTCTTTTCACTGCTTTGCTCTAATTTTGGTTTCATATTTTGATCTTATTTATTTGAAAAAGAGAGCACCTCCACAGTTGAACTTATTCACACAGGTAAGTTCAGCTTCCTGAATGAGTGATAGAAAATGAATGAAACTTCAGTCATTATTGTTTATGAGTTAAGTTTGTGGTCTAATTTAAATTTTTAATCTTTATTTCTTGAATAACAGAGAAGGAGTTATTTCTTGTGGCAGTTATTTTGTCTCACTAGTCATCAAAACTTTAATAGCAGTCAAAATCTTCAAGATATATCAAGAGATGTGTTAAAATTTGGCCTACTATTCCTTATTTCTTTAGATAATGTTTAATACTTTACAGTAAACTACCACTGTACTCTTAAAAGCCTGAAACAAATCTTACTAATGTTAATTATTTGCAGCTGAAATGGTAGAATCTGTATGAGAAAAGTTCCTTCAATCTCTCTTTCTGTTCTTGTCAAGCGACTCCATAGGTATTGTTGCCCCTTACAAATCTGTGTGAAATTTGTATCGGTCATCTGTGTTTAGCATTCTACTCCCTAGAGGGTATGTTTATATGCTGTTCCTGGTTAAACTGGTGATATGACTTGCATAATATAGATTGCAACAATATTTCTTAGCTTCACAAAGAGTATTTTGATATTGTATGGGTACCTGAAGAAATGGAGGTCAAGGAAGGAAAAATGTGATAGGCCAATTTCTCAACTGAACTCAATCTCTGCTGGTTACTTTCTGCCACTTTTTACAAGAACTAAATAAATAAATTGTCACACAACAAGAAAGGTTAATTTCCAGGTAAGGTGAGGTCATCGGTATCATGTTAGTATGCAGTGGATCTGTCCTTAATATCAGGTTCAATCAGTGAGAGAAATTACATTTCTCCAATGGGAAGCAGCATCATTTTTGCATAAAGCTGTCTGTACAGAAGCATGGGAAATTAAAGAGAAAAACTGTTATTATGTAGTCGTACCACTAATGATGAATATTCAGTTATAATACTGAACAGTTCCACTAGGATTATGTGGGACTACAGACAAGATCATGCGTTTGCTGTGATTTGCAATTGATCTGTATTCAGGTTACATTTGGTTGAATGGAGGCAGTGGTAGATAAGGGTGGTAGACTGTGTCTCTGACTGAGAAAGGACTTGTGTCCATGTAGACACACACATTTTTTGAGAACTACAGAAGTTAAGAGGTAGGAAATTACATCTTTGAACGTAAATCCATCCCACTGCCAGTGGAGGACTGCTGTATAGCACTTTTTCAGTCCTGCTGCCCAGACAAAACTGTACCACTCCAAGCGACAGATCTCCTTCTGCTTCTGGAGAGAAAAGTTCTTCTATCCCAACAGGAAGCCTATTGCAAGGACATTTCTCCTGGGATTCAAATGTTCCTTCCCTTGAATTAATCCCATTATTTTTAAAAATAATCCAGCTCATTTTAAATAATTCATAACTCTTCTTTTTATTATTGTCCTTCAGATCTGATTAACTCTTACTGTCTCTCCTGTGTTAGAATATACTTAGTTATCACCTTTCCTTCCCCAAGTTTTGAGATATGTTTTAGTAGAGTTAAAAACAAAAACCAAAGCACAATATATAGAGCACAGTGACTGACTGCCTTCCAAGTAAACTTTCATTAGTATGGCTCAGGATAAATAAATAAGTATATATGGGGGGATTGATATTAACAGGTCGATGCATAGAGCTGTAAATAGTAGTAACAAGGTGAAATTAGGAACACGAAATTTCACTGTGAATATTAAGAAAATATAGCAAGATATATGTTAATATACAGACAGAATTGCTGGAAACTCCATCATCTGAATCAATTGACAATGCAGTGGCAGAATACTAAAGAATATGGTGTACAGAATAACTTCAATGACAGAGGAAGACAGACTAAATGACACAAGGAGTAGGCCATTCAGGTCTCTTATTTATGCAATTCACTGCCTGAAAATGAATAATTGTCTCATAGCAAAAGACTTCTAATCCACATATCATGTCTCTGTCTTAAATAACAATGATTTAGCAAAACAGTTCTTAAGCAAAAATTTATCTCTTCATGTTAAGTGATTAAAATATAATCAAAATTATAATGTAAGCATAACTTAGCTGTAATAATAATGAAAAACCCAGATCTGGAATTGTAAGCAAAGACTATGAAACAAGAATGTATTGGATTAAAATGGGATATAATATTACTGTAACAATGACTCTAGGAAAGGATGCGTTGTTTCAGACAAATGCCAGCAAATGATGATATGATCTTATGGCTGCATATGACATATATCAGCTTATATGACAAATTATAACATTACAATTTAGAGAAGCCTGCTACTAGTGGTGGGATAAAATGTTCCCTGTAGCCAGCTGGCATCTGCAACAAAGCTGTATGAGTACGTACTTCTACTGTTTGTTCCTTTAGAGGATAAGAGATTATGGTAAGTCTTCAGGCACTAACTGAGAACTCATTTAGACCTTGCTTTTTTTCTTTGTGACCCAGGTGCCCTCTTTTAAACAAAAATATTCAAAGAGAAATAATAATTTCAAAGATGTAAAAAAATGACCCGCATTCAGACAACCTCTTGCGCAAGCATGTGCATGTGTGAGGGTTACAATAGAAAATACCTCCATCAGGACAGTTTTACATTGGCAAGGGAGTATATTGTATTAACAATGAAATTTTTTTTTGTCATAGAAAGAAACATGCATGTGTTTGCTTCGGTAAGAAGGGAGATGAGCAATCCATGTATAAGTAACAAGATAATGCAAGAAAGTTTGTTAATTTTTTTTTTATGAAATACCTTCAGATCTCAAATATTAGCTACATTATTAGGTTTAAGAAAATTCACTCAATTTTGGAAAGAAAAACCAAGACCAAGGCCCAAGCCAGGTGAGTGAAGAATGGCCAAAGAACTGACTGCATGTGTAAAATATGATCATGATGTTACTATTAACCACAGATGAAAAAGGAGCTGAAAACTGGTCAGTGAAGCAAGCTAAAATATCAGTATCGTGTCTAGAACTCTCAGTAGGACTGATTTCCCATTGGCCTTTACAATTCAGCATATAGGTAGCATGGAAAGGTTTACCTTTTTGAAGCGCACTGATCTGAAAAGCTTTTGTTGATCATCACTGTGTATGTGGGAACGAAAATTTTCCCAAAGTCTGTTTGGCAGACAGCAGTTTGCAGTGCTCTCAAGAGCTGTGATGTTGTATAGTGTCTGTAAGAAGTGAGTCAATATCATTAACCTTTCCTAAATTCCCTTGGCACAAACAGGTGCATTGTGTTTCACAGGAATAACTTTTATCAGGTCCAACAAATATTTGTCTTATATTAAACTAGGCAAGTCTGAAGATCTTTCCTCACTCCTTGTTACTTAGCCCATAAAGTCTGTTTTCCTCAGACATGCTGCCCAAGAAATGATCTATAGTGATAAAGACACAATTGAAGCCTAAAGATTCTTTATTCACTGTATGTGCTCATGTTGTTTCCAGCCATGGCTGTTCACAAAGCAATGGGTTCATAGAGGCCCCAGTAAAGCCCCCACTCCACTTATAGAAGAACGGCAGTTTATCCAAGGCACTAATTCGTGCCTTTCCGTGCCTCTCCCCAGTGATCATGTTCCTTCAGAAATGCTGTTACCATTTAAACCGCATATTGCTTTTAACAAGGCAAAGTTCCTAGGGAGCGGTAATATTTCACTACATTTCCAGAGGTATTTGGGTAAGGAGAAGGAAAAAAAAAAAAAGCAAATATACCCTTTTTCAGGCTTATAATAATTATACCTGTCATAGCCATTTTCAAGAAGGAGCACGTAAGCACTTGGAACAACAAAAGAAAAATTATGATAGATACTACATTCTGCAAGACTTTCCCAAACTGCAAAAGGCCAGGCAGCCTCTGTCCCTGGCAGGTGCTCTCAGGGGTGAGTTAAGAGCATTGTCCCAGCTGAGACAGTGCAAAGCCCTGAGCAAAGGTTCAGCGATACGCGGGCATGTCACTGTTCAGTGGGGGAGCCCGTTGTTCTTGGAACACTCCCAATGACAATATCACTTGGTGCTTCTGCCCCTATGAGCTGAGTCAGGTATGGTAAATCATCCCCCTCTGATTTCTCAGAGCATAATCAGTTTCTTTCATATTACTAATTTTGTTTTAGAAAACTCAAAACATGTTTTTTGTGCACACAACGATCAGGGACTTTTTAAGCCTCTTTGTGCATTACTGACTTTCCCAGAGAGGTCTTTTAATCTAGTTGATTTGATTAAAAATAAATAAACTCATTTTACGGAGACTATATGTGATAATGTTAGTTTCATGTAAATTATCTATCTAGCTTAACCCCTAACACTCCTCTATGTGATACTATGTTTCCAGATCTGTGAGTAGTAATAGTTTGTGTGATACTAATGGTATATACACTTGAACAATTGAAATGGAAGATAAATGAAATACTTCTATCCTCTTTCCTTGCTAATCTTAACCCCCTAGCCAAGGGTACTCACTGTTTTGTCTTAAATATGCTCTGTAAATTAATTATACGCATGTATAATATCCCAGGAAAATGGTTTCATTATTTCAATATTTGCTCTCTTTCAACTCTGAAAAGGTTCTCCCCTCCTTTTTCTTGGAAAATAAGTATAAGACATTAGTCTATTTGCAATGCTTTTCTATCTTAATTTCAAGCTGGAATGGAAAATAGCTTGCATCCATTGCAGAAATCAAAACTACAACAGCTAAAAATTCTTTGTCTTATGAAAGCAGATTAATTTCAGATGAGTTTATTGTGAATGCAAAGCCACGTAGAATAAAAGAAAAAGATTGTATAATCAACAGTTGAAATGTTGATGAGGCACTAATCGACACATGATCTTTTCTACCCTCAGGCATTCATGGTACTGTCATTGGTGTTAACAGGATGCTTTGTTCATTCATTAAGGAAAAATAAATCCATAGAGCATTAGCAGTCATTATCCTATATTAGTCCAAAATGAATAGTAACAGCAACTAAAACTGCCTTATGTTTTTCTTTCCCCCCAGTGATATACAATCTTTGGTAGGAAACACAAGTAATACAGGGGCAACCATGCATCATCTAATTCAGAACACCAGGTTGTATGTGAGTGTGCTTGTTTTTCTGGTGAGATGTACTTTGTTTTAATGATCCTATTCTACGATCCCACTCTTGTCAGGATTTCTGCAAAAATGTTCTGTTAGTTTTCATATCAAATATGCATTGTTTAATTTTGGGAAAGTCTCCTTTGTTATAGCCAATATTGTAATGCCAATATTTAAAAGTCAGCTTCTGTCTATTGTAAGAAGCCGTTGCTACCTTTGTGGATGTGCAAGAACTTTATATCCACAGAACGAAAACACATGACTTCAAGTGCCTAGAAAATGAAGGTTAGAACTGATTTCATTACCTACAGATGAGGTTCAGAGATCTTCTAAAAGATACATGCATATAACATATGTATATAATTTACATTAATACTGGACATGATTAAACAAGGCTATAAAGAAGAAAATATTCTTGCATAAGAAAAAATAGTACATCGGTATTAAAATCACCCTGGAAGCAGAAATTATGGTCATTCAAACCTTTAGAAATTACGAACATTTCAGCATTTTCAGCTGCAGCCTTGCCTCTAACAGAATCCTTATGCCGTCATGATTTTGAGATCCAGGCTGTCCACAGGTGAGTGAAATTTCTCACCCAGGAACCTGGCTCAGAAGGCCCGTCTTTTTTGCTTCCTTTATAATATACTGGGGCAGGCAGGAGGCATAGGTGCTAAATAGAGAGTCTGGCATAGGTGCTAAATAGAGAGTCTCACACAGACTTCTCAATGGCTTCACTCTTTGACCAGCTGCTTTATTCTGTGAATGTATAACAGAGGCCCAGTTCAGAGCAGCCTAACTTGTCCAGGGACAGACATCACAATTGCACTTTGAAAAAAGAAGGAAAAGGTTTTATTTATCTATTAACTCTGTAATTTCTAAAAGCCAGTTTGCCTGACTCCGTCTTGTCTCCTGCTGTGCTTAGTCCAGCCAAAATGTGCCTCCTAGCAAAGGATTGAGTAGGGACATTTGACATTTGCTTTTTGGATGAGCCATCTCCAGAATGGATGTGCTGAAGAAGGCATCCAATTCCTGCTAATGCTCATTTTCTCCTGGGAAAGATACCTATTCATACAGGAATATTTCCAGCCTTACCTTGCAGTTCTGATTAAGTGGAATATTATTGTGCACACGAAGTGTGGTTCAAGTAACTAAATTTCATTCTATTATTATTGCATAGTTCTTATGTGCCTTTTAAGATAGAAGCTGGGGCTCAGAGCTGATCACAAAGGGCAGTAACGATAGTTTGAACATCATGCGGACTGTGCCTGATTACCATAATGAGTCACAAGGTTATGAGCAGCTTAGTTCATTTTCCATGAATAATATGAATATTCATTAGAAGTGATTTTTTTAGATAAATAAACAGTATTTACAGAAACGGAAACAAACTTTGCAGGAACTAACGTACAGCTAAGAAAAATTTGTTTTATTTATCTACTTGAGGAAAAGTTATATTAAGTGTTTAAGTGACCTCACTTTGTTAAGTGACTTACCTGGACAGTCATAACTTCTTTGAACATTGACTATTTGACTCTTTATAGATTTTTTCCTAGTTAATTAATCAGATTGGTATTCAAAAATACATATTTTAATTAACTTTCCGTAATAAAAAACAAACATGCTAAGATTTTTTCCTGGATCAAATTTGTCAAACATCATTCTTTATTACAGTCTAGGACTAGAATTTATTTTTTTTTCACCAATCTAAAGCTTTTGATCTCAGTTAATCAAGCCTACTCCAACCACAGTCAGTATGACACAAGAGTATTTCCACAGAGTGACTTGTCCTATTCTACAAAAGATACAATAAACTGTCTCTGGTGTGTTTGTTCCCTCCGTTGACTGGAAGTGATCCAGTTGGTTAGTCTGCATGCTTTTCTACTTTTGAATTCCTTATATTAAATATAATTAATGCTGACTAAAGTGCTTAGCTTTCTGCACAGTTAAGCATGTTTTCACATTTTCTTTTCATGTTTTCTTTATTAAAGATGTTATACAGTGCTGCTTCATGCTCTGCATTTGACTAGAAAGGTCCAGGCAAAAGAAGAGTGTAATTTAGCTCGAAAACTAGATTTCGTGTTTTGGAACCCCAGTCCTGAAAAGTTATTCTAATAGAGAGCAAGTGAACATTCCTATTGCATCTATACGATAGGTTCAAGTTGCATACAGCCTTCTAAAATTTATTTAAAGCTTTTCCTCTACCAGATGAAAAGTCTTCTCTGTCTCTTTTTGCTGTGAATAGTTAGAACAAGTTGTCTTTCACAATGGGTATACATTCAAGCACTGTAGGAACAGAAAGGAAAACTTGCAGAACCCTGTGGACCTGGCACAAGGTGTTAGTAAAATATCAGTTTTACCATCACAGAAAATGTCTGAAATAGTCTGAATCTCTAGCCAAATCAAAGTGAACATCAGGTATCAGGATTAATGATTTTTGTGAGCATCATTCTGTACTCATTAACGCAAAATCAGATCATTAATAAGAATTTCTGTACTCCTTTCCTAGCCTCCTTCTCTTCTGTGAATGGCACTTGTTTTTTTCTCAGCAATCCAACCGACACTTAAAGGGCTTCTTATGGGGGAATTAATAGAGCTAAATTAGGAAGTTGTCCTAGGAAATACTCTGTGGAGCATTGCACTCTGAATCCTTTCCAGCTAAAGTGATAATATTGTAACTTTAGGATGGCAAAGAAAGTGTGAGCCACAAGAAGTTTGGAAAAGTCTTCAGCTGAACTATTTAGCCTTGCAGAGAAAGGTGATAACTGCACTCGTTATGTGTATCACCCCATTAAAATTTATTTGTGTGCTTTAAAGGATGATACCAGGTACACTGAGCCCCAAAATGAATACTTTCTGTAAGTAAGCAGAAAGAGAGAAACAAACTAACACTCTGCTAAGTCCAAGATTCAAAATGTATTGATTTTGATTTTTGAAAAATAGAGTTCCATCATAGAAAAGAAATGGTCAACAGAAATGGTGAAAATTAATTTAACATTTTACTCCCCGTTTGTAAAAGAAAAAGAAGTACTAACTTAACAAGGGATTTTTGATAATTTTTAGAGACCAGGAATTCATCCTTTTTAAATGACTGTTAAATGCTGAACAGCCTCTTTAAATTAAAATTAAAAAAAATCTCTTTTAATTTAGCTTGGTTTTCTTCTGTGTTTTCAGTTTCAGCTACTCTTCAGATCAAGTTTATGAGGTTTGTTACTAGCTAATTCATGAGAACTTTTGTCTCAGTATTTAAAAACATAAGAATTGTCAACCAGGAGCATTTTCAGCATCTGCTTTTCACAGCTGATGTCCTCTGGTTCCATAACTTTATTTCCCTCAAACTCCCTGTTGACCAGGTTTCACGCTGTGGTTTGCTTGAAAATTATGGATTATTCACACTCTGAGTGGGACTCTGGGGACTTGTATTTTTGTGCACACACTCAAATCCACTGCAAAGAAAACCTCCATTGACTCTAGTAATAAATCACCATATTACAACCATCAGGGCATTTAATTTACAACCCAAATCAATTGGGACTTGCTGATGCTAGACAGTAATACACTGTCAGTTTAAAAAACTGGATATTGCAGTTCAATGTGGGATGGGCTGTCAGTCAGCAGAGTGACAAAGCGACAATTTATGGTTTGTAAAAATCCACCAGATAAATTACAAGCACTTTGACTTAAGAAGCACACTATGTGGAATATGTTTTTGCTCAAAGCTCTGGGTAAGGTGAGAGAAAATTACTTCTATTATATTGAAATACTTTGCTCTCTCTATTATATATTGGTTTAAAGGACCTGTTTAACACTTGTGACATTTAAAGAAATGTAGTAAAACAAGATGTATATAGTGGACATTGTTCTTTGGTGATGCAGGGACTTCTTGGATAGTCATCTACTGTAGGTCTGTATAACTTCGCTAAAGCTTGCCTGAGCTGTATGGAAGGGTGGTAAGCGCAACGCAGTGGGTGCGGGGTGGAGGGAATCCGTGCTGCTGCTATGGCACTGAAATAGANTGTATAGCCATGAGTTTATAAGCAACAGGCCACTTCTTGGTGTTAAAGAAACATGAAGAAGACGGGAGAGACAGACCCCTACCTAGACAAAGCTAGGGGTCAAATGTCACAAGGCTAAAAAGGAGAACAGAGTCTCTGGAGTGTCTTCACAGCCTGGGTGTAAAGCAAAAAGTGAATTGAGAACCCATTGGGGTCCATCTGAAAAAGGTTGAATTGAAGTAAAAATACTCTTATACATATGTCTTCAACTTCCACTGTCCCCTAGCTTTTGACAAGAACCATAAACAATTTTTTATTTTCTGATGGGGGTGGAGGGAGGTTGTGTTGGTTTTGGTTTTGGTTTGGGGGGGTGGGAGGGAGAGGAGTTGTTTGTTTGGGTTTTTTTAGCTCTTGTGGAAGTGTAAAAACAGCTTTTAAAAAGTTGCAAGTTTTCGCCACATCAAAACTAGCCAATCCTGAACAAATGGCTTCAGCCATTAAATTAGCATGTGAGTTTATTTTCATGAAGTTTGCCACCTTTTCCCTCTTCATAAACAATTTTGAAAGAAAACGATTTGCAAGTACATTCATGACAAATGTTGGAAATATTAATGCATATGGCATATAAATTCTGAATTATGTATCACACGTATGAACTGTTCTTTAACCTGATTTGCAGAAAGTGAACCGCTATAAATAATCTACAAACAGGAAAAGGATGCCAATTTGTCAAATTCCACCTAATCTGTGTATTTTTAAACAAAGAGCAATATAGCCGACTTGAAAAATTAGCAATTACATAGAGAGAGTAATTTTACCTTACCTCTTGGAATATACATGATTCGTATCCTAAACACATATTCTTCTGTACTGTACGCTTTTAGTGCTGTTCTGGTCTATCGCATACTGTAATTAACGTGCATTCTCTTTTTTAGATTGAATTCCACTGCCTCCAAAAGCTATTCGAATATGAAGTCCCTTACTACACTCTCCAAACAAGAGAGTACTAAAAAGCATATCAAACAATTATTGCCTTATGCCCCTTCACTGTAAGTCAATTCTGACCCCTAGGGTCATTTAGTTTCTAAATTTGAACAGGAAAGTTGTCATTTTGTCCTCATATCCTCTTAAGATTTGGCCATTCTGCTGAAATTCTCAAGGCTGATGAGAACAAACATGAATGGTTTTTTATATGAATTGTTTCTGATATGCCTGATGGTCACAAAAAGTCACCAAATAGAAGTTATAAATGGCATAGGAATTAAATTAATTCTCTAAACCCAAGAATATTGCCATTATTTACACTCTATGACATGGCAGATTATCTAGCTGCTATTCATTCATAATCTTTATGCAGTTTTTCCCCCCCAGAGGTCAGAAATCCTAAAGATATTTAGATTGTTATCCTAACTGTACATATAGGTACCCAAGGCTCAAGAGATCAAGCAAATTCTTAATAGTCTCACAGTGACTCAAAGCAAAGTGAAAAAACACATCATCTGACTATTTCTAAGTCCAACAGACATTTTTCTGTCATGAAATGGATTGTAATTGATGGTATTCTTCAGTAACTGATAAAAAGATCTTCATTCTTCAAAGACTTACTTATATAGAAGTCACGATAAAGATGTAATCCTGAAGCTCTTGAGGGCCAGTAATTCTATGTTAAATCTTATAAGTCTTTTTTATGCATTTAGTATTCTCTGAATTCAGAATTAAATTCTAATGTGTTCTACCCAGGGGACAGTCTTGTATTTCTAGTGAAGACAATTCTTGCTGGAAAAATACCCTGCTGATGTCAGAATTTATATTTCTCAGTGTCTGCATTAATTTTAAATTATTTTAAAATATATATTCAGTGTTCTATTGTGGAGGAAAAAAAACAACCCAGACACATTCAACAAATTGGAATTAATCAGAGATACCCAAGATCCCAATTGCATTGTTTGGCTCTTCTATTTTTTTCTCTTTTTTTTTTTTTTTTTCCTTTTTCTTTTCCTTATTCATCTAGGTGAAGATTTCTATCAGATGTATTGGAATATAGTCATTAAGAGTTAAGGTTTAAAAAAAATCCAGCTTCACATCAATACTGGTCCTTTCCATTGTGAAATTACTTTTTCCACCTCATTTAATGATAGAAACTTGGCAATCATGATGAACTTTTATTTTATTCTTAACTTCACTTCTGATAGACACATGTGTGAAAGACTTCTTGAAAATTACAAAGACTTTTTTGCTACTTACTATGCAGTAGTCTGCTGCTATTTAGTGTGCAGTAGGATGCTACTATAACAGAGTACGAAACTTTTGATAATTCATAGGTGAATTCTCAGAAGATGCGCTAACGGCTGGTTTTGTGCTGGAGATACGCTTACGTGGTAGTACATTTGCGTCTGCGATCTTTTAAGAATCAGGATTCCAAATCAGGACCCCAAACCCTTCCTAGGATTTATGAGTATTTTTCCCAGCCTATGCAGAGCTTTTTGCACACAGTTGGGCCTTTTCAACAATCAGCCAAATGGGGCAGATAGCCCAGTAACGAGCTTATTAAGGGGTGTTATAAAGGGAGCATGAGGAGAGGCTGGGGGGTAAGATTGAGGGAGTGCAGGTTAGCTTAGTTTGGAGGTGAGTTATTGGGTTTTGTAGGAAGCTGTTTCACATTCCTCTCAGCTCGGCCACCGTTGGGTGGTTTTGTTTTGTAAGAATGTACCCAGGAGCGTGTTCTTTGCTGCAGAAGCTGTACCATGTGAGAGCAGGTAAGTTATTTGCTTGTAAAGCCTTTTGCGGGGGGAAAAAACAGAAGCCTGAAGTTATAAAATGGTGTCTATCTGTCATGGAAATGGCCTTGGTGATGGTGGTTTGGTTACTGCAAGTGCAGACTCACAGCTGGGAGAGTGATGTACACTGTACTAAAATGGTGGACTATTGAAGTATCATAGGTTGATGAATTGATGCAAGTTGTTGAAAATGATAAAGAAAAACTGTCTGTGACAGAATATAATGAAAGGTGAAAAGGTCATGCCTTTCTTTGATAAAGTAAAGGCATATCTCCTGTCAATCAGTTGGCTTTTCTCCTGCTCATTTTGTCTACACCAGGTATACTGTAACTTCCTCACGGTTGCATAGCAACTGGACCCTGAATATATTAGTGTTAAGCAGTAATTATAGTTTTGCTGAAATTGTTTCAACAGAAATACATCTTTTCTGCCTTCTTTCCCCCCTCCTCTGGTTTTAGTGTATTTGCCAAGACTATGGCTTTCTCTCTGAGGAAAAATAGCTATCAGAAAATGAATTGAAACAAGCAGTTTGTGTATCACCTTGCTGGTAAAGCAGGTCTGTTATGCTTTGTCTATCAGCAATCAATGTGTAATGCTTCCTAAAGGATGAGGGTATGGGCTTCAGTCACTTGTTTAGCTCTGTATACAGACAAACATTAACTGTACAGACCAATTAAAAATCACCTGGATATCTTTGAAGACTGCTGTTTCAAGTATCAAAGTTTTTACATCTCGAATTTATGAGGTGGAGGGTGTTGGTAGCTCTATTATTGAATTATCAGCTGTCTGTGGAAACAAAAGGCTTTCCAGTCTCTGTGCACAATGATGAATTTTAAAACAGAAAAGTGCACTGCTAGTATGTATTACACTATCCTTTAGTCAGATTCTGTAATGTAAAAATTTGCATTGTGGAGGCATAGTCTTTCTCCTTAGTGAATATAACTTTCATTACATTTTGAGTTGTAAACAATTGGACTCAAAGTTGTCATGATATGGATGAGACAATCTCTGCCATAAGCTTTCATCTCTTCAGCCTTCTACTGCTCAAAAACAGTGTATCATAAGGCTTATTTAAACTTTTAACCTGAAGACTTAACTGGCCTGCATTTTTCTCTAGATTCCCTGCATTGCCTTACAAGCATCTCTATGAGCTAGGTGGAACAGTATTTCTACAGTTCCTCTTTACATCTCTTTAGAAGTTTTTTTTTACTAATGGAAAAAACAGTATTAAAAACTATTAGGATCATTTTACAGAAAGGAAAAATACATATTTACTAGCATAGACACAAAGAAAACCAGAACAAAATATTTTAGCATCATTTATCTACCTGGTTATCAGTAAGGGATTATTTCTCTGAATTGGCCACTAAATAAACTACAAATTCTTATTTAGAGTGTTTCACCATCTTTTCTAAAGGATATAGCAATACTTTCATGTTGTAAGTTAGAAAAGGGAATTTTCTACTACAGTCAGAATAAGACAACAGTAGGAGGTTTTTTATCTGCTTCCAGTTAGCAAACTGTGCTAAATATCCCTATTGCTGGAAAACTGCTTTTTCAATAAAATTAGCAACATAATTTTAACTGAAGGAGACTACTGGTGTAACTTACTAATTACTGGAGTGCTTTGTCATACCACCTTTAGCCCAACTTCAGCAAGAAAATATATTTCCCTCCCTTTCCCCTCCTTCCATTAGGAATGAGCTTGATTAGCACTTAGAAACACAATAAATAATACTTAAGTCAGCTTGTTCATCTCTTTCAGTGATTAGAATTTGAGTAGAAAAAATTAAGGTGAAAAAAACTTGGCAACATGTCTGGAACCTTTCTGATTTCAAAATTGATTGATACTACTACTGCATAGAATCATAGAATAGTTTAGGTTGGAAGGGACCTTTAAATGGTAGGTTTGAAAGGATGGAGATGAATGCCACAATACATTTCAATAAAATGGTGGTGTAACTAATGAATAAGTAGCCAAGGAGCTGCAAGTGTGCTCAAGTAAAAGCAGACATATCACTTTTTTTGGTTCACTGGTGTGTGTATATATAAGCCTGAAGGAAAATTCAAATCTCTAGTAGCAATAACACCATTTTTTGTCTTCAGTTCCAGTGTTCTATAACCATGCAGAAGGGAGTCCTGCTACCTGAGATTATTTAAAACAATACAGAAAATATGCTGTAAGCATGAATTGCAAATATCATTATTCTCCAATCAAAAAGGCATTTTTGATGTCTTATTCCATAACCACACCACTTCTGCAAAACCTGCTAAAATGAAGTGTAAACATTAAATCCAGGTTAAAGACCTCCCCTAGGAAATAATTTTCAAGAGACACTCATGCCTTTTAAAGAAAAGGCAATATATCACAGTGAGGAGCAGAGATCAAGAATCAGGGAGACTATTAAGTGGATTTTGTGGGCTCAGACCAACTACCTTGCCTTTCTGTAAGTGGGCTCTTCACCTTAAGATTGATGGATAATGGAAAACCACTGTGCTGAGTGCCTCTCTACAACCTGGTTTTGGTTAAGGATTCTGCCTCATTTACAGTATTTTATACTAGATTTATTCAATTGTCTTTTGTTTCAAATGTCAAACAAAATAGAATTGCTTACTGGGGTATAAAAGTGTTGCAAAATCAGAGTATGGGGACGCTTCTGATCAGTGTCTTAGTGGCTTGCATTTGTTTTCTGTGATCAGCATACATCAAAATTTACATTTCCTGAACAAGGAAATACTAAACAATTTATAAAAATAGTTTGACAAACCAGGGTAGAACTCAGTCTGTCAAGTTCACTCTTAAATCTCTAGGAGTTTGCTACTGATATCTGATTTAAAAAAAAAAACCTGTTCTTGGCAAACTGCCTTCTGTTTTTGAGAGTACACGGGTTTTCTTGAAACTTGGAGTAGTCATTTTTCATTCTGAAGTGCAAATCTGAACCTTAGCAATCATAAAGCTTAAGATTCAAAGTTATACACAATCATAAATGTCAGTACACTTCAGTTGTGCTGCCTCTGTTCTATTCTTTACTCCTATGTCAGACAGCCTAGCTTTCAGTCCAAAGTGCCAGATGCTTTTTCCTTATGTATACTGTTTGGGTTTTTCCTGTTTTTCTGATCAGTCTTACAATGATGATCTGCCAAAACCTTAAACTGTTGTTGAATTCTGTAGTTGACAAGCCAAATCCATAGAACTTATATACATTTGAGCATGGAAAGAGTAATCTGTTTCTTGTAAGATTACAACGGTGTAAACTTATCAAGGAGACTGAGTGATAAGGAAGAGTTGATTCCACCTTTGTTTTGGATATCAAGGTAGAGAGTCTTAGGTGATGTACAGCAGGTTTATAATCTTAAAGGGTTTCATTTGAATGGGATGTTATCTGGATTCCAGTTAGCTGTTGATTAAATGAGGTGCTTGATGGGAGTTGACTGGTGTGTAAGGCTAGAGACATTGATGTTGACTGCTGTAAGTAAACCTTTGTAATACAAAAACTTAGCTGTGGTTAAAGGATCCATCACATCTGATTGTGACTGGCATGTATAGAGAGAAAACTAACAAAAGTGGCTGTTACTTAGTGTCTTATTGTGGTAGAAACTGTTAAACAATATTGTGGGGATAAGTCTCAATAGACTAATGAGACATGATTTATCTTCTCCCTAAGAGATGTTCTTAGTATAATTATTTAAACATTAACATGAATTATAAAAACTATAGTCCAATTAAATAGAAAAAATGGAAGTGTACTTTACAGATGAGTTAATGTTTTCCTAGTATATTTCTTTAAATATCCAAAAACATAATGGATGTTTTGTTTACTTTTTGAGATCTATAGAAAAAGACATACATATGAGAAAGGTGTTAAAGTACAAATGGGGGGGGAAAAAACAGTTTTGGCTACTCTGTTCTGGTCTTTTGATTCTTAAAGCAGTAGCCAATGTGTTTCAGTGGAAATAGGCGTTATACAATAATATAAACTGACAAGAATTGTAATTACGTAAGATTCGAAAAGCCTCACGTTCTCAGATGACAGGGATATAAAGGAAATGTTATTTGATGCTACATATGCTGATTTTATATTCAGGATAGATGAATAATTAATGCTGATGGAACAGCTAATACTGGCATCTTTGGCCACAACAGAAAGAAAATTCCTAATGCACATCTCGGGACCAAATTAGCCTGAAAAATGTGCCATGTACTGACTTGCACATCAAAATGTTCAACACGTTACATTTTAATAGGAGCTGTACAAGTTAGTTGCTATGCAAGTTGTAGCTTCCCCTGGAGAATGAGCATCTGGTAAAGTCTGATGTGCAACTGTTGCAAAGAATTTATTAGCTGTAATTTTTAATTGATATCTACAGTACCTTTCTCTTCTGTAAAGTCCCATAAATGCCGAGATAGAAGGAATAGAAAATGATCTAGCTAGACCTCCACAACACTGATGCTGGCATGTAGCTATTGTTTTTTGAAATTGTTATTAATTTCTAATAATGTATATTGTTCAAATATCTCGAGTTGATGTATTATTAACTAATTTTTCAGTTAAAAAGCTTTTTCCTAATGTGTAACCTAAAGCTCCTTCAAGATTAATTTGATTTTTTTGTTTTTCTACTATTTTCTAAAATTAGAGTAGTACAGATAATTACTGCCATAACAACCACCTTTCTATATATGGGGAAACTTCCTGTGAGTACTTCTTGTTGCTTTTCCAAGTTTGTTGTGGGCGCTGCTGTGTCCCCCCCGGGCCCCGAGCCTTCTTTAGGGCTGAGTAGGCAAAATAACTCCCTCAAGTATCTTAAACTTGACGCATCCATGAGCTAAAGTTACCTTTTTCTCTTGGACAAAACTACTCATTACTTAAATTGGTTTTGCAACCCATTGAAATCTGGAGACTTTTCAACAGTGTATATGCTCAGGTAGTTATTTTATTTCTCTTTTGGAGTAGTTTTTCAATAGATACACAACTCTATATTTAATTAGATTGCATTTTCTTTATAGACTATTTTATCAAGTCTGTTTTGAATTGCTGTTATTTTCCTTGGAAGTGCTGAAGCTTTGTCAGCTGGATGACATTCACAGCTTTCTGTTCTGTTGTGCAAAACCTCTGAGAATATAAAAGAATTTGACTAGGGACAAAACTGTACTGGATCCCACTTGAAATGCTTTCCTGAGTTACCAGCTACAGCTTGAATCTGGATTTCTAGCCAGTTGCAAATACCTTATTTCACCTAACTATATTTCTCCTCTTCGCTTAGAAAAATGTCTTATGAGACAATGTCAAATATCAGATTGATTTGATGGGATTTGTCCTTGAGAAATCTTTTTCAGTTACTCTTTAGCTTAATTTCCTAAGGAAATTAGGCTGCTGCAATCATACTCTGTGTGTCTGTTCTTCCTGATTAATAACCTCTTTTCAACCAAATTTGACATTGACCAGAGGGATAGAAGTCTCAAATATAATTAAATCCTTATGCACTGCAGGGAAGTAGGCAGCTAGGTAAATGAAAAGTGCCTTTTATAAGATAAAGACTGAAGATTCAACTCATCCAGAGACACTAGTGAATTCATCCAAGAAAGGCATTGCTAATTCCCTGACCTTGGATAAGTTTCAATGAGTGTCCAACATATTACTAGACACCAGAGAATCTGTAGGGTGCTGCTCCAGATAAGAAACAATGCCTGCTTTTTATACTAACCATGTTTGAGGGAAGTACCTAATGATTTGCTTTAGTATTTCTTCAGATATGAAAGTTAGCTTATAGGTTTTGTAGTTTAAGATGTATCTTTTCCAAATTTTACATATGACCATGCTCACTCTTCTTTTTCTTGAAACTTACCTTGCATGAGTTTTTTTTGAAGAGCCGATAATGGCTCAGACTGCTTCAGAAAGTTTGTTGGCAATTCTAAGCGGGTATTTTGGCAAGCTGTACCAATATAAATATATGTAACTTATCTAAATATTCCTGAATTATACATTCCCTATCATAGCTTTTATTTTCTTCTCCTTTAAAATTAATTTTTCTAACTATCTGGCTACTTATTTTTAGTCTTCATAGACATAATTCAAGGAAATTGTTCAGCTTGCTTCATAGTTTGTTATGTGACCATAACCTAACATGGATGGAAAAAATACTCTTCTGCTTTCCTTTTTGTTACTTTTAATCTCTTCTGTTCTTCACCCACATTGCAGCCCTTAGTCTTTGTATTTCTCTGATAAACAACTGTATTTCCATTTGTTATAGAATGCTTGACTTTCAGACTAATAATGAACCTCTGCAGACATACCTGTTCATCATGATATTATGGTGTTTAATACAGTCTTTTTATCAACTGCAAGCTCTCCAGTACTCCTTTTACTGTTGATACTATATTCCTCTACCAAAACAGAGCTTGAGATGGAAGATGAAGAAGCAAATAAGTTTTGATATTGTATGGAATGAACCATAGGTATTCAAATGTTTTTCAGAGATGCCTTTTGTTTCTCTAAATGTTAAAGCTTCTGTAAGGTTTTGTGGATAGTCTGAATTCCGTTTTCTCCAGTTTATCAGGGTTTATAACTGTAGCTATCTCAGGGATCAGTAGAGAGATTTAAATAATGCTTTGCTTTAACTTAACATCTGACTGATTCATTTCAGAGCACCTATATGCAACAAGAAAAAGAAAAAACCTTTTAGCTCAAACAGTTGGTTTTTGTACAACTCCTTAGATACGGTTTCTGTCATTACTTGCTATGTATAACAGAAAACAAAGTGCACGTAAGAAAAAGGGATACTCGTTTGCATGTTATTACTAATATTTTACCAAGCACAAAATTGCAGGAAAACCGAATTTACTTATTTTTGTGCTTTTATGCTAAGTTTGCTTATGTCTGAAGAAAATGGTCTGTATAGCAAAAGGGCAGATGGAGCTAGAAAATTAGTCTGCAGAGCATGGCTAGTGGTGCAAGCTGCAGATCAGAATCGCATGCTGTTAAATTGTCCCCAAGTCCCTTTCTTGCTTTATTTTAGCCTGCTGGAAGATACACAATTGAAGAAGAAACAATTCTGGCACATTGATTTAGCATGAGCAGGAAAAAAAACGTTTAATTTTGCCTAGGTACTTAGCTGTTTTTGGTAAATATTTTTCTTCCATCCCACCAAAATACCTTCAGTTTTGCTCAGGAAAATTCCTTACTGTATCACCCTACTACTAATTACAGTGTAAGTATAAGAAGGGAAGAAAGCTGCTTAACTTTTATGGAAAAGTTTACAACATTAACTACATGTAGAAATGTGTTCTAATAAACTGGTTCCAACAGGCAATAAAATATATTCCCCAACTCACATAATTATACCATGTCTCTTCATCTAATAAAGGAAAGCAGCAGGAATCTAAGACACTTGAGTGTTTATTTTGGAGGATAACTTGGTTTTCTTTTCCATTTCGGTTTGTATTTCTGTGTGTACATACTAATTTATAGGGTTATTACTAAGGTTCTCCTTAGATTGTCACATAGTGAATGGATGGTCCTGTACTTCGAGGGGCTTGGGCAATGTAATTCTCTGCTCGTGTATTCATCATGGCATATGTAGCATGACCAAGATAGGTCAGAAATGGTAGGGATGTTTGGACTTGTCAGTTCCATTTTACCACAGGTAACAAGGTTATGCAGGCCCTTTCAGAACTGGTGAAGCTTTTTCCTGAAAGTAGTTCAATTAATGGGGAAATCATTGCTCAGGAATGTGAAGAGCTTGAACTGATAGCGCTCACTCACCACAGGACTGGAAAGTGTGAATTTGTAAGTCAGTTCTCCGAAGTGAAACACTGATTCAGATTGACAAGTATGTTCAGTTAAGGTTTAGCCCAGCACTAAGATGTTCTTTAGATTTCCTGACAAGAAAATTGTATAATGTCTGCAAAATCAGCAATTCTCTACTTTTTCTTTCCCTTCAAAAAGACAAAATGCTCTCACACATACTATTGACAGCAAGTTCCCAAGCAACCCTTCAGCTGATATTGTTATTGTCCTTATTTGATAGCTAACTAGACAAATGAACATGGTAAAGTTAGATCTAACTATTAATTTAAAGTGCATGATGTTATCTTCCTTTCTAATTATAGGCTATGATGCTATATGCATTTGAATGTACAAATCAATTTCTAGTATATTACAAAATCCTTAATTACTCCAAAATTCATTAACTCTAGTTATGTGAGGTTAAAATCAAATGTGCACACATCAGTCAGTAAAAAGAATCCAAGAGCAGCTGCAATTGTTAAAGTTCTGTGCCTGGTGGCCTTCACTACAACCTCTGAATCCAAACTTTGGGAAACTGGTCAATCTGGTATATCGTACTGCCCTTGGTTTCTTTTTTTACTGGTAATACAAGTATTAATCTACACTTGCAGATATAACAATCTAGGAAGCTACTGATAGAAGAGTACTTTGGGCTATCAGACTTTCAGAAGTCAATGGTTATATCTTGTTACCTTCTTGTCAATACATTATGTCTAGAAAAACACAGTAGCTGCATTTAGCTGGATCAGTTGCTGCTATGAAAGACTTTCATGTTAAGTGTTCATGAAAAGAAAGGTTTATAAAAAAATCTTTGCTGGATCTACTTGCCTTCTAAATGCAGAATTCACATTACTGAATCTCACAAAGGAATAGAAAAAAGAATGAATCGATGTCAAAACCCTAGCAGATCTAGTCTCTGCCCTGACAAATGGAGCTGCATAAATATATATGTATATAAGGAAGTGAATTAACTTTTTCCTTTTATTGATCGAGGAATGTAACTTCTTTAAACTTGCTTTTAGCGCAGCTTTATAAAATGATCCTTTTTGATTATTTACCAGTACTAATCTGTCAGACTTCGGTGATAATGAGATCTCCAACTGGATAACCAGGCTTCTGGAAAAATGATGTCATGCATTTGTACAAAAAAGTCACCTTCAACAGGACCTTTGTTTAGATATTCATCAGTAAAACTATTATTTCTGTATACATAGAAAAAAAGTAGTTTTATTTGTATTTAATCCCACTTACTGAAGAATCCTAACTTGTTTTGGTTTTAATTTCTTCCATCATTTGATCAATTGTAACTAATAAAGCAAAAATATAACAAAAGATTGCTAATCTCATTCCTTCTCAGAGTTTAGTAAACAATCTACACAATCTACAAAATTTAGTAAAAAATCTTCCTGCAAATACATTCAGCTGGCATAGTTGAACTCTTATTTACATAACTTTAGTTATATACATATGTATGCATAGAAATATATGTATATACTTTTGTAGATATATTACTTTATTTATATATACACCATATTAAGCTTAAGTCATATGACCAGGCTGATGGGAATGTGTATTAACCAGGTATCATGTCACTAGTAGTGTCTACTCTCCTCCTTTGAACATGGAGCTGCGCAGCGTCTGCCAGTTTTCAAGGTGTGGTTGAGGGGGTAGAACATGCTATGGCTCAGCAGATGGAGCGTGCTGTTACTTGGAGCTTAGTGTTGGGCTTATTTTTAAAATTAATAGCTATTCATGGATTTGGTTCCAGCATCCCATGTCTTAGAATTTTACCCAGTAATGGGGATTTGGGATATAGTCTAGGCAGGGGTAAAAGGTGGAGAAGAATAAGTCCTTACTCTCCAGTTTGAAAACCTGCCTACGGAGTATCTCTGAAACTGCGTTAGCTAGTGTCTTCAAAGTCTAGCTGTACAGGATATACAAATTTTGAAGAGCTGAATAAGCAGTAAAAGGCTACTGTCCAGTGAATTATTTTTCTCTTGGACAAAGTGCTTTCACTTATTCAGCTCTGAATACGTTCCCTTTGTACTCAGCAAGTTATAAACAGAGTACAAAATAAATGCAGACTTTTGGTCTGAATACACAAAGAGAAATCTTTATGTGAAGAAATACTGTTTGTTTCTTCCTAGATGATCTGCCACATTATTCTAGATGTTCATGCAAACTCCTAATTCATTAAACAAGATCTTCCATGCTCTTTGTTTAGAAAAGGGAATTACACAGTGAAAAAACACTGGAAGTTGTAAAACTAAAATGAATAGTAGTTATAGATATTATCTCTACTAGATTTTATTTGGCTCTTTGTGTAGGTGGATTTATTTTGCTTCTATAGTCATTTGCAGGATATTTTTAGTGTATTTTTATGCTTCTCCAATGAAACTCCAGAAGCAAATGATAAAGTACTGCATCAGTCCTCCAAAATGTTCTATAAGGATGTACATTCATACAGCTTTATACTTGGGGAACTGTTCTTTTGACACTGTCTAAAGATTTCTCAAGTTGTGTCCATTTAATCTTAGCATACATATAGTAAAGTATATTGTGACTTCATATATCTCGTTTGTAGATGAGTAGATTTTTTAAGTGGCATACTCCAGTTCATCAAGTAAATCAGGAGCACCAAATTTAACCAGTAGAAATGATTCCTTGATACATACTTGTTAAATTCAAGACATTCTGTGCAATGTCAGTGGGATTTGTGTATACAGCCTGATTTAAGTCTTTGAGGGTCCATAGGTCTACCAGTTACAGAACTGTAACAGGTCTCTTCCCTTGTGTCATGGCCCTAACTTTTCTTGAAGGTCATGGGAGCTATAAGGAGCAGCATGTGGCACTGTTATTCTTTCTACAGTGCTGTCAGTTAAAGGAAGAGGCTGTAGTTTTCACTCTCTCAGATCCTGTAGAGACATACCAGTATTTGGCTGGCAAAGCTACAGTGACATGGTAAAACTGGGGACCTTCTCATGATTCTCCTGGCTTTACATTGGTTGTTTTCAGACTTAACACCTCCTCAAGATAAAAATACATGGGAACTATTGTTCTGGGTTACTTGTGAACTCAATCAGACATGACTAAACTAGCTAAATATATTTGACTGACTAAACTGACTAAATGTATTTGGATAATATTCCGAAACATCAAAATTTGGAAACAAGTTTTATTGGAATGGGAATTGACATCTTTGACTTCAGAGAAAGACTAACCTCCTGTGGGTATGATCATCAAGCAAACGGCTTAATGTCATCCTACCCGCATGTGCCAATCAGAATTCCATTTAATTTTGTAGAAAGTAAAGACATTTTGATAGTAACATTTTCAGTAGTAGTGTTGTGATATGGAAGAGTTCTATATAACTCTAATGGCCCTATAGAACAGAAAAACATCAGAGCTATTTAATGCATTTACTGATTCTTTAGGTGAAATCTGTCCTCATTTTCAGTGTATACTTGAGTTTGCATTTATAAATGTCTCATGTGAAGAGAACATACAGGTGTTTTAGACAATATAATTTTGAGTACATAAAAAAGCTTGACTCTCAATCAAAGTACATGGAACTTAAAGTAGTCAACAATCAAATAGAACTAGAAAATATGCAAGACCTCATCCCATAACCAAAATTGTAAGATAACAATGCAATTGGGTGTTAGCACATTCATATAATGCTATTCCATATTGTATATCAGATGCTTTACATAAATTTCAGTACATTATTTTAACTGATGTTTGTTAAAGTATTACAATATACATTAATGATGTGCATATCTATCTTGGCAGTTAAATGCAGTAATTAATCTGCATTGAAATTATAAATAGGAAGAAAATGCAGGAAAGGATGATTTGAGGGTTATTTGTATGGATTCTATCCAGAAACTTGAGTGGATTAGTAAAACAATGTTAACAGCAAAAGACAGAACATGCTCTAGAACAAGTGTGGTGCAATGATAAATGTACCCATGAAATAAGGTTTTTTGTCTTTGCTCACTGTCAGTTATGTCATCATTTAGCTTCTAAATGGGGAATTATAATTAATTTTAATTTCCAATATATATTCCAAATTAATGAATTTTCATTTGAGATCTGATTTGTGCAACATGAGAATTATGTGTCTCTTAAAAAGGGGTGACACAGAAGCCAGAACTGTAAGGAGAGACTGTTTTAATATAAATGGTTCTCAAATGCTATGCCTATCTGAAGTATGCCAGATCAGCTAATATTGCAGCTTGGCAACTTTCCCTCAACAGCAATCTGACTTCATACAGCCAGTTTATTGTCAGGTTTTTTATATCTGCCTACACTTGTTTGTTTCCTACATCAGAAAGAAAATTACCTTTATATTCTTCTCCTTAACAGTTACTTTTGGAGCTAATATAAAATTCACTAGATATAAGAGGAAGCTATCATGATTATACCTTAATTTTGGTGTGTAATAGGTCAGGTTGTGTTATGATTAATAACATTACCCCCCAAGAAAGATGTTTCAAACAATGTCAGTTGGGTTCTTACAAGACCAGTGGATGTCTACCAGATATCTTGGAAGTAAAACGCATTCTGTAACATTAAGTGAGGAAATCATGATAATTAATCTTTTACAGGCAGTGTCATATGATTAGCGCATATAATTTTAATATGGCTTATGTTTAAATTACACAATTAAAAATAAATTCCTTCTCCAAAGAAAGCAAAGTAAAAATAAAACAAACCAACAATAAACCAATTCCAAGCAATTGCATATTTGTCCGCTTTAAAGCGGCTTTCAGTAGCAATTGTACTGTGTTGGGATAGAATTTGTCATCTTAAAGCATTCTGCAAGGAAGTAATCCTTGAGCAGCGCTTCTCTGCATGTTGTGACATAGGTGGGAGGCAGCTCTGCAAAAGCTCTGCCCTCCAGAGATCGCTTAGAACCCAAATTATTCCATTAGTCTATGAAGTGTCATAGCTTTTTGCAACAAGATGCACTGTTTTATTAGTGATGACTTCAAGGTAATTCAAAGAGCTAACCCTATTTGTATTGAAAACTGTTTATCAGAATCAAGATTGTTCTGCATTTTCATCAGTAATATTTGGGATAAGTAAGTTTAAATGTAAATAGAAACAACTATTTTATGATTTGGAGAAACATCCCGAAGGGATGATATTTTTTCTAAAACACTAAAAACAGTGTTGACAAACACATTGGTCCTGATGATTACCACAAACTTCGTGTGAAGAGTAAGGAGGTTTGAACAAATATTAAATAGAAATTAATCTAAAAAGTGTTTAAAAATAAGTAACCAATGAGAGAAAGTGAAGGACTCGAAAATATAGGTAGCTATAGTGAAGGTATTTGTTTTGATATGTTCATACATTTAAAGTTCTGTGGAGTGGGCTTTAGGGCTTCAGTCAGCCCTAGGATAACCCAGAAGGACTGTGTTTATGATGTAGACCTGGCCAAGTGTCTTCTGGGGATGGGATGCTTGCTGCTTTTTCTCCAAAATACTGATGACTGTCAGTGAGCTGTTGGATGCAATAAATCGAGTTTACAGGAGGACACAGTAATCTCTTCCTTGGTTATCTAATGGTACATCTTTCTAACTTGTGTGGAGACAAACTGATTTCCAGGTCTGAGATAAGGAAGGCATTTCTAGCTAAAAATCAGTGCATTTGCCCTGTGTATTTCTGCACAGAAGGGCTTTACCTACTAGGATTTTCTGTGTGTATCTCGTCTAACCTCATAGGCTTTTCATTGTTAGATATTAAGTGTCATAATCTCCACTGTCTGAAGCAATAGATACTCAACAACTGATTTTCTTTTTGCTTAACACTTATTTAACACTAACAGGAGGTAAACAGATGAAATTGTATACTCTGCAAATCATAACTAGTTTATTAGGCAGTTTACTCTTTTCTTAAACTCCATGAAATCTATAAATTCAGCAATTTTTTTCACCAGCTTCTTATTTGTCCTTTTATTAACAAAGTTAATTATTGGAACATGCTACACTTGATTCTTCATACCAACTTGATATTAAACAGTAATGATTAATGTTTTCAAACCAACCTTTCATGTGCATCAATTAAGAAACCAAATGCTTTTGTTGAAGAGAACACCTTTCATATAAGTTTCAAGCGTGCTGTACGTGTCCCTAACATCCACAGTAAAGGCACACAATCTGGGTAATTTCTCACACCTCTTAGCTACTGGGGTTGACTTACAATAACTATCTTTTTATTTGCATATTGGAAATTACAGGATTTGTAATACAGTAATCATGTTGTAAAGCCTGAGTATCTAAACAGGTCTCAAAGCAGGATGGGAAAGGGGTAAAGTTGTGAGCCTGTGCTCTATTTCTTCTCCTGAAATTCCCTTACTGGCAGTTAAGAACATCAGATGTTCTGAAATCTCCTGTTTGGTGCCAGCTGATTGTTTGCCCTGCACCCTGGGTGAAATTCAGGTCAGCCTGTTTACTCCACCTGACTGCTCAGCTGGAAAAAACAGCTGAATAGTGCTTAAGGTTTCCAAGAAATCTAAGACTGAGCCCCAAGTGACACTTGTAGCTTAAAAAGAACAAATCTTTATTTTCTTAGTTTAGAAGGGGTTAGTTGTGAAATGCAACTACCTTAGGGAGTAAATAATACAGTTCAGAAATGTTCAGTTAAATGTCAACCAGGCTTTTTCACTTCATTTAGATTTATTTCAATCCTGTAATAAATACATAGTAAATACACTACAAAATTACTTTGCAGTCAAATGAAACCTCACATCATCTAGCCCCTCTTGCAGCATTTCTAGAAATACCTGAGGCAGATCTGTACAATGAAGTCCATCTAAAACCGCTCAAGTCTACACAGTTGACACTTGTCATAATTACTGTTCACACGTGGTGCATAAACACACCTATCAACGGCAAAGCAATGCTCATTGCCCTACAGTCTAATAATGAAGACAGACCACAAGTAAAGAAACAGTAAGAAACAACACTCCAACCTTTAAATTTCTGAAGATGCTGCTGAGAAGATCCCCTTCTCAAGGGACGTGCTGCACATCTTCAGGTTGTCTCTAGAGCAGAAACCTGAGCTTCCTATCAACAAAAAGAAACAAAAGAGTTGGTGTAAATATAGATACAGCATATGCCCTAATAATGGAAAACATAGGATGCTATAGCTGAGTTTCTCAGATTCTGTCAAGGTTCTTCAGTCTGGGCATTGTCTGGTCTCTTAAGACAAGCAGCTGCCTTTTTCTTCAGTTTTTAATCACCTAAGCACCTTTGATTAGAAACCCTTCAGCACTCTCCAGGAAAATCATATGGTTGTTGGTGTTGCTCAGGGCAGCGAGGACTAGTTATGCCTGAGTGAAGCATGGTACAGAGGCAGCAGGTGTTGTTTACCATTAGTAGACTACCATGAATTCTCCTAGAGAGGACAGAAATATAAACTGCTTGTGTGTAGTTGTTATACCTATTACATATTTATACATATATTTATGTGTAACTTATGTACAGACATATATGTATAAATTTTCATAACAAATGTAATTGAAGTAATGTAAACCCTAAGTACTGTGGTGAACTTATGGGAGAAATTATAAGTCTACATATACACTGGTAAATTAGATATCTAGGAGATATCATGGTATAGAAATGATGTGGAACAACATGGACCTGCACCTGTGCTGGTAAATGCACTAACCTCCCAAACAAAGCGATTGTGTCCCAAGTGAGAACTAGCTGGGATGACACCTGGCAAAGAGCATATCCATAGGCTATTTTGTGCTCAAATACCATCGCGTGCTCATTAGGGACATGGTTTAGTGGGCATGGTAGTGTTGGGTTGACAGTTGGACTTGATGATCTCAGAGTTCTTTTCCAACCTTAATGATTCTATGATTCTCCTTTCTCTTCTGCCTCAGAATGTGTCAGCATTTTTGTAGTCACTGTGAGGGACCCCAATGCATTCTCCCCCTAGAGTGGCAGTGACTGAGTGCTCAGTGCTGATAGCTGTTATTTAACCTCAAGATTTCAAATATTTGAAAGCCCTGCTATTAACACTTTTTTGGCTGATTTTCATGAAAAAACATGTCCCTTGCCTTTTCCAGCCAGTGTTATCTTCTTGGCCAGCANAAAGGGTGAGCCACTCCTGCGTAGGTAATGCATGGTGCAGTGCTGTCAACACCCATCCTCTCCAAACCCCTGCATTGTCAACTGAAATCTGAAACAATAGCAGTAGGAAACATTACATTCCTCTGCAGACTCCTTCTTGGAAAAAATCGGGACAGAAATGGCTTCCAGAGTTTATTCTGAGAGTACGGCATGACTTTCAGTGTTGTGCCTAATGGAAGGGGCTTCTCTGCAGCACCAGGGTTGGACTGGGGAGCTGGAGGAGAAGGAGTTGCATTGACCATGCTACATCCCTGTGGTTTGATGCTCCCCTGATGTGCCTTTTGGACTCCTCTGGAGGGGCACCTAGCCTAGTGCCTTCGCATGCTCCCCTTGGGAGTTTGTTACTTCTCAGCACAGCCACGCACTGACACAGCATGTTGCTAAATGTGCTGCCATCACTGCGGACTACCCTGATCCCTTGCTTTTCCTTCAGCTGTTGCCTCTCCTTGTAGAACTGAACATATGTGTTAGAGGTTTATGGGAAAGGGTGGGGAGGAGGTGGTTCTTCTAAAATCAGTAGTGAAGATGGAGTGAAGATACTAAAACCACTTTGAACTGCATTATTAACCTTTGGTATGCAGCTGTCTCTTCTTTCACATAGCTTGAAGGGATTATCCTTTACTTTTCTGTCAGTAGGTCTTTGCTGCTTTGTAATTTGCTCTTCAGTCTCCTCTGCCACTGGAAAACTGTTTCATATTATCCTTGAAGCCATTCTGTCACCAAAGGGTGCTTTACTTGAGTTTAAATTCATCCCCAAGTAGATTGCATAAGTTATTTTATGCAGTTTTGACTCTGCCAAGAGTTGTCTTTCAGGGTTGTCCCTGAGCCTAGGGGTGAAGGCCCTTGTCTCCTAATGGACGCTTTGATTTTGTCAGAATGATTACTTGTATACATTGGTAGGAAAGTTAGTGAAATTGGATTTTAATATATGTGTTGGGACAAGGCAGTAGAATACATCCACTACAGCACCTTAATATCTCTGACTTTTAGAGAAACAGAATCTTCTTTTCTCTCTGATGCAGCAATACATTATTTGCTGCATACAGGTAATTTATCTATGAAACTTTTTGGAGTTACAAAGGATAACATACACATGAGGGTACAGAGCAGGAGGGCAATACATGCTGTCCTTCAGGAAAGATGCCTTGGTAAATTGAGACAAATGCCAGGATGCAGCATTTTGAATGGCCCCTCTGCCTTCTAATTAAAAAACCTTGGTTTGAAACATATTATCATATTGAGTCACTTACTAGGAAATATCTGTCTGAGTGTTTCACTGTTTTTTCAAGTTAGGAGATTGCCTTTCTTAGATTACATGAGGCAACACTTAAAATGGCTTCTGAAATGTATATTATAACAAGAAACTAGAAGCTTGTATGGAAAAATTCAGTGGAAACTCACATGAATAAAGCTTAGTGTAAGAAACTGAGCCTGTGTTTGCATTTTGGAAACAAATTCTTTGACACTTTTCATTCTCAATATGCTATTGAATACATTAACGAGAAGATTTTTCCAGCCTGCAGATTTGACTCCTGAACAACATCTTGTTATCATGCAAAATGATATCTACTATTTTTAGAAGCCCAACAGCAAACAACCTAAAGGTTTGGCGTATGTCTCGTGTATTATAAGTTTAATGTACCATAGACTTCCACAGTGCAAATGACACCGAAGTCTGTGCAGATTACTCTTAGAAAATGGCTGCAATGTTATTCAGAATAGAGATGCATTATTAAAATGTTGATTAAAATACCTTCACTTCGTGTCTGAGGAGCATATGTTTCATATTGAATGACTGTGAAGATACTTCTTCTAGCAAGCTCACTCTTTTACAACACATTACCTTGAAAATCAAAGCATGGATGCAATTTGAGAAAAGCAAGGGAGAAAAGACTTAGCTGTATATTTTCATTTTCTCTTCCTGTTTGTTTAAAAAAAAAATTGAAAAGATGCTCCCAAGTTAGATTTGGATGCCCCAGAGGTGATTTACTGTAGTGCATTAATCTCTTCACTGTAGACTATGGGCCTGAGACAAATTGAGTCAGTCGGGTTTTATCTCTTCATTTCTGTACTCACTTGTCATGAAAACCTTGAAATAATAATAGAAAAAGTGGAATTGTTTGGAATGGTAGTGGAGGTGAAAGTCAAGATGTAAGGTCCCTTCTTAAGGTGTCTTTCCCATATTCTATTCAGCTAGAGCACAAACACTCCTCAAATGAGGAACTGTATATCTCAAAAGCTTAATTTATGAAAACATAAGAATTTATGTGCATAGATTTTGCATTAAGATTCTGGTGTTGTACTAGAGAAGAATATAAGGCAACAAAGGTTAAAAACTCAGTCCGAAGCTGCAGTAACATTTTTGTAGCTTCAGCAGCAAATTTGCATAATATGCAAGCCTCTGTCAAACAGATTCCCAAGACAGGGAATCCAAAAGACTGATTTATAAAAGCTGGCTATAAAGAAAGCAAGAGTCTATTTGTGTGAAACAAATTGAATCCGACCCACAAAATCCAGAGGACTACTCACAATATTGCTGACATCCACACACTGCGTACTTGCAGCTAGTGAATATTTGAGAAGTGGATAGGATTACATGCAATGCATGAGCCCCACAAGATGCAGAGCTTAATTTAAAGCTTCAGGTAGGCGACTTTCAAGTATAGTTGGTGAAATGTAGCTAACTCGTATGAGGCAGCCTTCCTTGCACTGGCCATTAACATCTTCCTTTGAGAACAGGGGAAAGAGAATTAAATACTTGGTTTCAAGAATAAAACAATTTAGTTAAGGCAAGTAATGATATCAAGGAGAGAAATGTATATATATCTTATTTCCAGAAATAGTTACATCTCTCTAGCTAATAGAATCTAAGAAGTGCCTGACATCTCTCTTCTGCAGAGTAAAAAACAGATATTTGCGAAGTCATTGATCCTCATCGTCATCTCTGCTCCATTGATCTGGATCTCCAGACTTATTTCATCTATGTCAAGCACTTTTTCTGCAGCCCTTAGCTCAAATGAGATTTCCTCTGAAATAAGCGTGTCGGTAAAGCTGTTCTTCCTTCCGCATACCACTCAGATTCTGAGTGCAGGAGCTGTGTTTCCTTCCACAAGCTGGCTGACAGGTTCAGTCACTCCCCTCATCCCCTGAACAGTTTTCAGTGCGATTTTGATTTTCACCTCATACAGAAGAGCTCTAGGGAATGCTATTGTAAACTACTACCTAATCACAGCTTTGGCTATAAAGATGCACTGCCATTGTGGTATATGCATGTAGTACAGGAAAAGATACAAGAAATTCTAGGAAACATCCTATGTGACTCTGACTTTATCCCAGATCCTGAATGCTCTCAACCCCTACTCACTTCACCTGTATCAAATACCTTAGATTAAAGTATAAAGAAAATCTCAGAGCAGTTTTTTTGAGTAATATGTGCATTATATGACAATGGTCTTACAATAATGTTATTGTTTATCAAAACATAATCGCAAGCGTATTTAGCAAAAATAAGATGGTAAGCTTCACTTTGTAATGATCTGGAATGATTTACATTTTTCTAGTTATAGTAATTCAAAAAGGAAATCAATTAAATTTCAAACTCTACAAAATGTCACCGAAATTTGGAATGTGAAAGAGGATAGGATGAGTTTTTAAAGTAACTGCATATTTTGCCGAATTCAGCTGATGGGTTGTTTTATGTTGCATCTCATTCTGTCTCCATAGGTAGTAGTACAAAATTTGTTCGCTATAGAAATGGAATAAGCATCAGACTTAGTTTTTGAGTAAGATGAGTTGTTTTGTTAAGAAACAGTAAATCTATTAAGTTCTGGAAACAATGCAGTTTGCTCAGGCCAAAACCAGATGTGAAATCCTCCTTCGAAAAACTGAGAAGTAAACTTATTGAAATGGAAGGAAGCAAATACCCAGCAATGTCGTTATAACAAAAGCATCGTAGAAAAAAGCTTCCAACAATGAATGGTCTAAGGAATGTCTCCTTAATACTAAAAATATTTTTCATAGTAATGAATTCTGACCATATTATAACAGTTAGGTTTTTTGGTTTCTCTTGTCCCTTTAACACACCTAACAATGAAGTTCTGCAGTTTTATTGCTAGCTAGGCTTTGATGGCAACGCTTTACTCTGTTCTCCAAGGGTACGTTATATGTGTTATGTGACCTCCAACACCCAGGTAATTTAGGCATGAATAATCAAGCTATCTGGAAGATAACAAGGTCATGGGTGACAGATAATGAGGATATGCCATGAGCAAATATTGTCAAGCAAGTCGTCTTTTCTTCTATGTTGGCTAATACTTTGAATTTACTGAGGCTTTGAAACTGTCTCAGAACAGTCTCAAAACTAAGCCAGAGAGGGGAAATACGTTCTTGATGAAATTAAAACTATTCAGATGCCAACTTGCTGCAGAGAAATGGTGTTTATTGAAGGTATGAGGGTCTTAAGGACAGACAGACAAAGTTTGAAAGTAGAGCTGGTATCCCTTTTTAGACTGATTGATATACTTAAAATAATTAGAAAAATTTTTAGGCAAACATACATTCTTTAGGTTTAAAACAGAAGAAATAGATTTCAAAGCTCAACACAAACTGGGAAAAATTGCCCATTTTTTACTCAGATTTCAGAGCAAGTCTCTGGAATAAAGATGGTGGGTGCATAGGGAGCAGAACAAGAGTAGGGAGAGAAGTAAGAAATCATTAATAAATTATGTAAGGGAAAGTAGACAACAGTGTTTAGCATGCAAAATGGAAAGGTTAGAGGATAGGAAGACTAGAATGTACCAAACTCCTGAATTCTCATTTTTCTAGATATGAAAAAAACACAGAAATCAATTATTAATTTTAATTTGCAGGATCTTCTTTTTTCAGAAGTTTTGCAGGTTCCCCTTTGGGTTCAAGACTAAAGATATGATGGAATGTGAATTTTATAGGACACATTTCTCCATTAGAAGTGTGTGGTCCTATGCAGATTTTCTGTATGAATTATTCTTGTGTGGAAAAGTTGCTTAATTTCACTTCCACAGTTACCATGAGAGTATGGTGTACTGGATGAAGCATGCAGATGTAAGATTTGTTGGGTACTAATTGTTTTGCGGTTGAGAATATTTATTGTAGTACAGTAGAGATACGTTGGTACATTTTCTGATCTTTACTCAAGCAAAATCTATATTCATTTAGTGTGCTTGAGAGCACCAGGAGTTTCCTTTCAAAATGAATTTAGTGAGGCTGCAGGGCTATCTGAAGAGCAAGATGTTTCTTGTATTACAAGTTGTAATTATTTAATGACACTTTGTACAGGTTCTGGGATAGGATGGGATGTGACAACAGAAGGTGCATGTTCAGTGATTGGTGGAAGTGTCATCTTGTTCTTAAACATTTCTTTACATAGTGTTTCACATCTCTTTCCAGAACTCTTTTCTACACGGGCATTCCTGATGGATAAAAATCTTTACTGCCAAGATGAGCACCATGAATACTCTTCTAGTAGTTGAGGCACAGGCCTCAACTGTATATAAAGGCTTTTAGGGAGCTATTTTTGATGCCTACAGAGGTGCTGGCCTTTACTTTTCTATTTATTACACTTGCAAGTTACCACTGCTGATGTTGCTGTAAGAAACTGGTGCTAGTGTACAAGTGTTGCAGTGGCAGTTTGATGGAGAGTGGTGATTATTGAATTTGTGGTAAAAATCAATAAGGGAGTCCAAATTTCCAATCCAGATAATAAAAAATGTCATCTATAAATCTTAGGTAGAGTGTTGGCTCAGTGATACAATTATTTAAGAACTGTTCTTCATTGTAGTTCTTGAAAAGTTTGTCATAATGCAGGACTGGAGAGAAGCTATCAAAAGAGAAGAATGTTTCAGTTAAGTTTTGCAGATGGCTGTGGATTGAGTGTTATTCAGTAATTTCATTGACGGTCTGGATGATGGAGTAGAGAGGATGGATGTCCCCTATTTGGTACAGATGTGAATGGTATTAAACTATCAAGAACTGTAAGACTCTTGTACAGGATTGGAATAAAAATTATGCTAATAGAATTGGAAAAATGACTGGAAAATGGAATTTAACAAGAAACTAGTGCAAGGTTTTACACCGTGGAAAAAACAATGGTTTGCTCAAATACAAGATGAGGAAAAAGCTGGTTAGGGAATGGACAATAGCAGAAGCATAGTGGCTCCCAGTATTGTGCTGTTGCAAAAGGGGAAATATTGTTCAAGATAAATGAATGAGTTCTTCCACTTAACAACAGATATTATAGACAGTTATACATACATTTTAAAATCTGATTGCACAATTTCAGTAGACAGTGATATACTGTTATATATGTTATATATTTCACACTTCATTCATCTTGCAAATTTGGTGTCAAGCTGCCACATTGCCTCATTGTGTAAATACATTCAAACGGTTGTCTATAAATGAAAGTTTATTGCTACTTAACATAAGACATATCATTTTAGATCTACACTTCTAAACTTCATGAATTCTTTGAGTTATGATTTACATATCATAACTGTTGACCTTCTACCCTTGTGGAGTAAAATTATGAGTACAATCATTCTACAATAATTGCCTAATGAAAACCTCTGGCCTTAATATTACCCCTCGTTTCTCACAGCAGAGCTTAGATTGCACCAACTGTTCATGTAGATTACTGATTCATCTTTAAATCTCATTCACATGATGAATAATTGTGAGAAATATGTAGATGATGTATGAGCAATTTACGACAGTAAATAGATTATTGAAGTGAATTATTCAATTTTGGCATATTCAATAACTTTAAAAACATTCATAAACACGAAAAAATTGTTTATTTTATTTACATGTGTACACACTTTGCAGTTTATTACATCATAATTGCTCCATAATTGCTCAGTGTCTGTAATATTTATGGTTTTTTCTATATTAGATTTATCCTTGCAGATAAAAAGTTCTGCATCGTAACCCAATGCAGAGTACAGCAGATTGTTTTCATGAAACAGCTACTTCTAATGGAATTTTGGATGTCACATATTGAAAACAGGAAAAAAAATATGGAAATGGTTCTTTATATGCTTTTCTTTACATTTGTTTCTACAGGGTGCTTAGTGCTGTATTATAGACGTTTATCACCTCAGCACCCATAAGCTCTTTTGATCAATATTGACTTGTGGCTGTCTGAAGCCCATTGCCCATTCACATTAGGTGAACAGCTAAAGTTGTGGAAAGGGATTTCCTACTTAGAGCCTGCCTTCAAAATACTTGATCTTCCTGTAATTTAGAATTTTCTACCCCTGTATTCATTATTGTACACTGGAAACAGATGAGTTTCTAGAAAAATGCATCTCACATGATTGCTGTCTAAGATCATCAAGTGAGAGTGTTTCATACATTTGTTTGAAAGATCTTGAAATAATTTTGCATGTTCTTCGGGTCCAAGTTTATTACTGAATTTCTTTCCCTCCTGTTACTCAGCATGAACTCTATCAGTCTGCAGAGCTGACTCCCCTTGGAGAGGGAGGGGGCTGTCAGGGTGCTGGGCAGAAGGGACCTTCCTTGCATCCCTGTTCCAGAAGATGGGATAGGAACAGGTAGGGTAGTCAAAGTGAATGCTTCACTGCTAAATTCATCCCGGAAAACAGGCCTGGACACAAGGCTTTGGAAGCTGTGAACAGTTAGGGTTCTACCAAGTGCTGCCAAGGTCAAGTGCAGCTTGACCTGGCAAAGACTGTTTGGACAGTACCAGGATGTCTATTGTCATCAAAGGCATGGTGATTTTTCAGCTAATGCTGCTACTGCTTTTTCACTCCAGTGTACGTAGCCAGGCTGACCAAGGTGGAGGTGAAGCTTCTTCGCTCCCAGGGAATTTCATGCCTCTGTTGTTGATCTCTTTGGCCTGGACATTATACTCCTCTGTGGTTGGCACATGATGTATTAAGAAAATGAGATGCTGCCTTAAAACTCCTGGCAATGATAATTTTTAAGTGCGACACTGGAACTTTATGTGGCATGCCCAGAAACAAAATGTGGGACACACAAAGGAGTATAATGACATAAAGACCACTGGTGTAGTTTTGGAGGGCTGTGCCTGGTGCAGAACAAACCTGCCTGTCAGTAGACCATACTGATTATAGGACACGGACTCCTAAGTGATCTTTTGTCATAAAGGGAGCTGGTAGGATCTGTCCAAAGAAAGGCTCAGGATGATCAGGGGATCTACTCCTATGTTTTCTTCTGAGTGGTGTTTTATTTAGCAAGATAGAAGGATTGAAATAGCATAAGGATGTAACTATTTGCATACAGCATGCAGGATTTAGAATAAATATAAGATCCCATCACAAAGTTTAATGTTATAAATGAACATACAAACAGATTAAAAAAATCAAAGGCTTGAAATTAAAAGAAAACTTCCAGCCATCAATGATAAGGTAATGAAATAGTTTTCCAATAGAAGTCAGGTTAATAAAAAACCCCCTTGCATTAAGATAGAGCTTTCTCAGTTTATGAAAGGCATTACTCTAATGCAGTTGCCTCTCGTGGTAGAGAGCTGACTCGAGAGCTTTGTTTTCTTTCTCCTTTTTCCCTAAGCCTGTGTATCTAATTGCATTTGGTTCTCCCATATTCAGAGAAAACAAGATAGCGTTTTTTCATTTTGCTACCTTTTAATTTAGAATCTTCTCTAACAGCACCAAAAATGCAAATTCCCATGACTTCTAATTAAGAAATCCTTGAGTTAACAGTGATAGTATCATTTTAGTCTTCCAGGTAGGCAGTGTTTTGTGTTTTAGTCATTACAATGCAAAATACAAAACTAATGCATTATTCTTCCATTATACCACCACAACTCAGCTATAAGGGGGTTTTTATGTTTTGCTTTTCCTGATGATACCATGTATTTATCTGCTGCCTCTTTGCCAGATACTTTATGGTCAGATTGCTGCCTAAACTTCTTTCCAAGTAATTGTAGGATTGTCTTTTGGTCATGCAACTCTGTATAACATCAAGTACTTACTCAAAGACCACTAAAAGGCTGTCACATACACATAAAGGAAAGAAAGGGGAGTAAGGGAGAAAAAGAAAAAAGAAGATATCAATATTTGATAATCCATAGCAAGTGGTGTCTTTTTTAAGAAAGGCACTAATGAAGCTTCACATCAGATCAGATGAGCTCCTAATAAGGAGGTGTGGTTCCTTTACCAGCCCTGAAATGCCTGAAAAAAAGATGCAAACTCATGGATACCTCCTTGATTTAAAAAAAAAAACAAAACACACGACCAAAACCAAACCAAACCCAAAACACAGCACAACAACTCTAACAACTTTACCAGTCTTACAGCTGTGACATGTCATCATTTTCATGACAAACATAGTGCCAATGAATTTTCCATGTAATTAAAATACCTTTGTTATATGCACTGTCAGCAATGTAATTGGTGTTCCCCAAAATGAAAAATATTCTGAAATAAAATGCTGACAAGCAAAATTCATTCTTCTGCACTGATGCACTCTCCTGTGTTCTCAGTCTTCTACCATTGAGACAGATGTGAGGAAAGAAGACATGAAAATGGAATACAGTAGTTATTTTTGTCACTGTTGGGATCTAGATGTGTTAAAATATTTGTGGAAGCAAAGCGTTTAGTGCTTTACATTTGTGTTGCCTTTCATTCACGTTTTAGTTTGGTTTGGAGTTTTTTGCCAGATACCAGCAGACTTGCATTGCTTTACAGTTCACCAAACAGCTACCGCAGGGAGAAGCCTATTTGGTTCTTGGAGAAGCCAAATTCTCTGATTTATGTCCTTGTTCTCTGAGGACCAATCACAGAGGGGAGACTGCATGAAGCTCCCCTGGTTATTCTAAGTCCTGATAAGTGGATCGGAAACTTATACATACATGGACACTGATTATAAATTTACTGTTTGAGTATATGATGAAAACAATCACTTTTCATTTTTTGCAGTGGAAGCAGAAAAAGGAGAGAGAAATCACTGTTATCTAGCTGAGTACCCTTTGTATTAAAACATGCATTGTTTAACCATAGTTACTTTTTGCGTTAGGATCCACTTTCATCTTTGCACTCTGCTGTTTCACTGTATAGAGCTGTATTAACCTTCAAACATATCAGTTGAGAAACTGAGAGGTGAGGATATTCTACCTCTTGAAATCAAGAGACTTTGCATGTGATCTTAATATAGTAGGACCCAGCTGATGAAGATGCATGCTTTTCACCCAGACAAGTGTTACCACTTGTTCTGCTACTCACTTTACCTTCTGCTCTAATCTTAATTTCAAGATTCTTATTTCAGTTATCATCCGTCTTGATAGTACACAGCATTACACAATAATTTTGCTGTTCTTGTAAGTACTTCTGAAATTTTGTACAACATCCTTGGCTACTTCTGTTATCATAGGATAGTTTTATTGAACTCCAAATCTCGGTGATCCAGTGATTTTCATTTTCACTTATTTAGACCTTACTTTTGCTAATTTTGTATGTCATCTATTCTAGTTTGGATGCAAGAAAATTATATGTCTAACTTGTTCTAAACTGGAAAAATGGACTTTCTTCCATTCCCCAAGGAATACTTTATTTAAAATATGTCAGACAGGAAAGATTTTCTTCTCTCGCTCCTGTTCTCTGTTCAGTTCAGTTGTTCTAGCTCAGATTGGTTCCTTACCCTTACGCCATGCATGATTATGTACATTTTCATTGGCCTAAGATACATGTGACATCCAGCCTCTTAAGAATAACAGCTATTTCCATTCTCATGTTGGATATATTTTATCCAGAGAGATTTTATTCACCTTGGAATTTGTGTTACAGATTTGAATGAAGACTAGTCTTAACATCTTAGATTATCTACTCTCAATCCTTGTATCTCAAATAATTGATACGAAGACTGTCCAACTACAGTTGGACACATTTCTAGAAAGTGCATTAGTGTATACAGTATAGTTATATAGAGGGTGAAAAGGTTCACCTAAAAAAAATCCAATTTGATTTTATTTGAGTAAAAATGTACTCCTCCTTAGGAAGCTGGTCACAGTATAAATCTTTCTCAGAAATGAGATCAACTTTCAAGCTGCATATTAAAGCGCTATGAACTTTTGAACTTCCTTCCATATCGATAATACATATAGTGTCCTCTTTTTCTCAGCAAGGACATGCAACAATCTAAATGCAAAAAAGGGAAAACATGTGCTTATTTAGCTTAAAATGAAGAACAAAGTTACTTCTACCTGATTTTAAATTTAACTGAAAATCTGCTTGTATTCAGAAGCTCCTACACTTGGAAACTAGAGTAATTGGCTGATTAAGTCATGCTATATGTAATTAAAGCATAAATTAAGACAATGAGAAACAAGTATGTTTGCAATACCTATTAAATTACAAATGGTGCATGTGTCAGAAAGCTCAATATATATTATGATTTTAAACTAACATTTTTAAACAAGGTATTGAATATCCAGTTCTGATTCCAGATTTTTAAGTTTTTGATAGACAAGTCTTTTCATCAAACAGTAAGTTTACTCTTAAGATTATTGAACTCTTGCATATTGCACATGAAATTATGTAATTCTTTATAATGAATCATTCCCAAATTTCCCACAATGTTGTAACTACTGAGTGATGTAATAAGAGCAAGACAGCATGCCCCTTCACTAATGCTAACAGGTTAAAAACAAAAGGCACCTATCCAAATCACTTTTAACAATATAAGACAACACAGCAAGTACACAAAAGAAAACAGTCAGTGGAAAGTACTCTATCAAAGTTCCCATAACCCTTGCTGTCCTAGCTCAAGACATTTTAATTATCTTAGAAGACCGACTAGTAATTTCCACGTAGTTCTCTGACCTGATTCATTTGCAGCAACCTGATCTAGTTGAAGATGTTGCTGCTCGCTGCAGGGGGGTTGGACTAGATGACTTTTAAAGGTCCCTTACAATCCAAACTGTTTTATGATTGCATGATTTCTTGACCAAATCATATTGACAATATAATTTTCAAAACACATTATATAGGTCCTTTTAGATATTACTTCATTGTTAATTATTTTCAAATTATATCAATTTCTTCAAAGAACTGAACTTACAGGATTCTTAAAAATGCATCAAAACTTATTCAACATAAAGTATTTAGCATGTTCAGTCTTGTAGCAGTGAAAAAACACTATAGTCTTTTGTCTAAATATTTATGTTTTTTAACTACATGCATTTCATGTTTAATTAGAAATCCTAAGTAGTACTTAAAGCTCACTTCAGATCACTGGTAGAATGGAATTTTTAAAAATCCTGCAAAATGCTACAAGAAAGGTTTTTTTCCCTACATTTTGTTTTACTATATTAGGATGCCCATATTTTTAATACAACTGTCTTAATATCTATGAGACACTACAGTTGCATATAAACATATATCTTTAATAATATCTATTTGAAAATTAATAATTACTTATTAAAGCCACTAACAGAGATATTTAATCAATAACATAAAATTTGTTTTTCCTCAGATCAGTAACCTGAATTTTATGTCAAACCATAAAAGCTAGGAACACAGAAACATGGAGATTGACTGTTAATGATTCATTAGTGTTGTTTAACCTGGCAGGTAGGCAAATACCACATAGCCACTC
>VZTQ01001743.1:0-107737 GCA_013400755.1 Pelecanoides urinatrix
CCCTTCCCATGTCCACTTATGTAATCACTCCATCATAGGTGGCCACTAGGTTGGTCAGGAAGGACTTGCCCTTGGTGAAGCCATGCTGGCTGCCTCGAATCACCTCCCTGTCCTCCATGCGCCTCAGCATAGCTTCCAGGAGGATCTGTTCCATGATCTTCCCAAGCATAGAGGTGAGACTGATTGGCCTGTAGTTCCCCGGGTCTTCCTTTTTTTCCTTTTTAAAAATGGGGGTTATGTTTCCCCTTTTCCAGTCAGCGGGAACTTCACCAGAGTGCCATGACTTCTCAAATACCATAGATAGTGGCTTAGCAACTTCATCCACCAGCTCCTTCAGGACCCGCGGATGGATCTCATCAGGTCCCATGGACTTGTTCACCTTCAGGTTCCTTAGATGGTCTTGAACCTGATCAAAGCCCTCCTACAGTGGGTGACTCTTCATTCTCCCAGTCCCTGCTCTTGCCTTCTGCGGCTTGGATGGTGAGGCTTGAGCACTTGCCAGTGAAGACTGAGGCAAAAAAGTCATTGAGTACCTCCACCTTCTCCATATCCCCGGGTAACCAGGTCTCCCATTTCGTTCCAGAGAGGGCCCATGTTTTCCCTAGTCTTCCTTTAATCCCTGACATACCTATAGAAGCTTTTCTTGTTCCCCTTGACGTCCCTGGCCAGATTTAATTCTGTCAGGGCTTTAGCTCTCCTAACCTGATCCCTGGCTGCTCAGACAATTTCTCTGTATTACTCCCAGGCTACCTGTCCTTGCTTCTACCCTCTGTAGGCTTCCTTTCTGTGTTTGAGTGTGTCCAGGAGCTCCTTGTTCATCCATGCCGACCTCCTGGCATTTTTACCTGACTTCCTCGTTGTTGGGATGCACAGCTCCTGAGCTTTGAGGAGGTGATCCTTGAATATTAACCAGCTTTCTTGGGCTTCTCTTCCCTCCAGGGCTTTGTCCCATGGTACTCTACCAAGCAGATCCCTGAAGACGCCAGAGTCTGCTCTCCTGAAGTGGAGGGTAGTGAGCTTGCTGCGTGCCTTCCTCGGAGCCCTAAGGATCTTGAACTCCACCATTTCATGGTCACTGCAGCCAAGGCTGCCCTTGAGCTTCACATTCTCCACCAGACCCTCCTCGTTGGTGAGAACAAGGTCCAGGATAACACCTCTCCTCTTTGGTTTCTGTACCACTTGGAGAAGGAAGTTATCATCGATGCATTCCAGGAACCTCCTGGATTGCTTACGCCCTGCCATGTTGTCCCTCCAAGAGATATTGGGGTGGTTGAAGTTCCCCATGAGGACCAGGGCTTGTGAACGTGAGGGTGCTCCTATCTGTCTATAGAGGGCCTTATCTGCTTGGTCTTCCTGGTCAGGTGGGCTGTAGCAGACCCCCACCGTAATGTCACCTGTCCCTGCCTTCTCTTTAATCCTGACCCATCAGCTCTCGGTAGGCTCCTCATCCATCCCCAGGTGGAGTTCTGTTTCACTTTTATTACATACAATACATGTTTAGATGCAGTTTAAATAAGAATATCTGTGCTTTTAAATATATAATGCATTTACTGTATATTAACAAGTATAAATTTTTAAATATACACTTGTATTTTAATTAATAACTGATAAATAATTTTTTTGCTTTTATTTAATTGTGGGTATGAAGAGGAAATAAAAGCAGAAATTACTGGAATACATCCTACAGCTAGTTTATAGGACCAGAAAAGAAGTGTGTGGGGGTCTTTTTGGTTTTGGTTTCTTTTTAATTTTATTTTGAATGTAGTATATTTATCTGTTTTATAAATACAGAACTGCTGACACATATATTTAAAAATATTTTCCGTGCTTTGAAAAACAGAGACTGCAGATGGCTGGATTTGTGTGTTTTAAGTATTTTGGATATCACTTATAGTACATATTATGCAAAAGAATTTCAAAGCCACTAAGGTTTGCAGAAGACGACTGAAAAACAGAGTGCAAAATATAATATAGACAATATAATTTAATTTCTGTAATACCAATTAATGATGGGGAAGGCCAGAAAGCACAGAACACTGTATGAAGACATCGGTACTGGGAGTATAGCAGGATGCTTTAGATACAGTAGGCTCTTAATAGCAAGAGAATTTTACTCATGGTTTTGTATTTTGTAAATATTTTGGATTTATTCCAAACCAGCTCAGATCTCCAAACACCATTCTTACTGTTCAGATTGATCAGCTGGAACATTTCCATCTGTACATTTGCTCAATTTCATTATTTTTCATCAACCAAATATGAAATAAGCAGACAGAAGAAGGTAACATTCTTAGTTATGATAGGAGTCTGGAGAGAGAGAGAAAGAACTAGAAAAATTTTCCCTCTCCCTTCCCCCTAGATTTATCCTGTGTTGGATATGCCAGTTATATTGTTTTCATCAAAGTGTGTGAAACAGCAAGCTGTGCTTTTTCTGAAAATTCAGTAAGATTCTTTTACAAATACAGTAGGGACACCAGAACTGAGTTTTCATTACAGAGCACAGTCTGCTACTCACTGTACTCATTTGAGCATAACATGCCGCCACTCGACAGGATACCCTGTTTGTGCTCCTCCATGTGCTGCACATCTCTTCCCCTTTGCTGAGCCCAGTCGTGCACTGCCTCGCTGAAACTTCACTTTGACATTTGGCAAAATGCGCTGTTTCAGGTCACTGTGCAGCTATTCTCTTTTTCCTCAAGTAAAGATATCCCTCCCCTGCTGCCCGCAGCACCTACATACTGCTGTGTCTGAACTGTTAATCTGCTGTTGCTGTTACAGGATCTGTTTTCCTGTATGTCTCTGAAAAGGTGCTGTGCTTTTAAGGAGGCAGCCTTCTTAGTCTTCTCCAGCAGTGGTGTGCTAAGGACATCATGCTCAGGCTTGCAGTTACTTTACAATTTTAACTTCAGTTATGGCACTTCTGTTTCTGTCCATGAACCGTATAGCTTGGAGTTCTTTGGTACTGACTTGTAATTGTTTTGTTGTCTCTCTGAGCTACAAAACCCATCAGAAGAAATACAGCACAACAGGTAGTCCTAAGGCTGCATACAGGTAACTGGCATGGTCAGTTCCATCTCAGTTTCTCTTAGGAAAATGTAGAAAATAAAAGGTGAGCAACAGGAATTACTTTGTGTGTGGCAGCACATGAGGCCTCTGTGTTTCCTTGATGCTGTCAATCTCCATATATACATTTCATATATGTATATAATTGCAGACACTTTTCCATTTGTTTATCCTGGGAGACACCCCTTGGAAAGATGAAGAGCCGAACTAAATTGCTGTTTTGCCACATAAATTGTTCTGGTGGCAACAGGCCCCACTTTTTTGTTGCATGTTCTCGAAACAATGTTGGATTACAAAGAGACTCCAAGGTACTGAAGTCTGTACCAAAAAGCAACGTGCAAATGGAACTCCTATGCAACTGAAGGTAAATAAAGAAGGCTTGCTTGCAAGATCATGTAGGAATTCCCCCAACTTATAAATGTGGCAGGTTTAGGACATATTTTACCATTTCTGTTACTTTATGTTTCACTGGTTATATATTAATATTTTCAGAAGCTGGTCATTTGATATGATGAAAGGTGTGACTTACAAATTGCTGACTGTGTGAGGATGATTTGTGCCTTATATTCTGAGCCTTACTGTAACGTGAGGCTTTGACTGAAACTTTTCTATACTGCCTGGTTAGCTTTCCTTTTTAAAGCTGCAAATTGCTAAGCAAAGTTATTTTTATTCTGTTGTGCACTTTCATTTTCATCTTCCTGCACAGACAGCATCTCTGATTAATTACAGAAGAGCATAATGTGATTAAGTTTGTGTCAAGAAATAGGACAGCTATGCTGGCTTGTGATGGCTTACGGCCATGTTTTTGGTGAGCAGTGTAGTGTATGTGTGCTTTTGGCACTGATGTAATGGAAAAGATGTGGCTTTTCCTTCAAGGAATAATGGAGAAGCAAGGAGTGGAGTCCAGGCTCTCTGTTGACTAGGAAGCTTGTTCCACACCAGCCTACAAAAGTACTTCTCAACCTGTTGTAGGTAAAGTTATTCTAAATCTTACTGAGAAAGCCCACATACTATCTTAAGTGTGTATTGCCACATTTCACTTGGCAATGAATTAAAATTACTTGTTACATACTGTCAGAATTCATAATGAACTCTTATATGATTCATGAAAGCATGTTTTTAATTTCTAACCAGATATTAAAGCAAATAAGCTTGAATATTTATTTGTGGTGGTGATGGTTTATCCTTTGTCACTGCCCATCTCTGTGTGCATAATTTCCCACCTCCAGGTGCAAAATGTCTTGCAGGACTGATCTTTCACCAGCCTGTAGTAGCCCCTGAACCATAGGCTGAAGATTGTTGGCCTTGAATGTACAAATGCTGTCAAACATAATCTTCATGGTAGTAGCCCTCCATAAGGAATCACAGATTAATGTGATTTATAACAGTAATTCGATCCTTTGAAGTTAGCTATTTACTGCTTTTATTAAATAGGAAAAAAAAAAATCTTGATTTCTAAACCTACATGTATCTGGAAATAATCTGATCCCAGCCTTCTGAACAAGATCCCTCTCTGGAGATAGACAATATGTAAAAAAAGAATAATAGGATGTTGCTTTGTGTTATGAAACTGTTAAAAAATGGGAAACCACTTGGTGGGGGTGGGGGGGAGAACAACAAACCAAAACCCAAACATTTCAGACTCAGTAGCTGTATTAAAAAATTTTTAATTGCTGGCTGATTTACTCTGCAAAGGAGAGAACAATAGTATATTGTCGTGGTTTAACCCCGGCCGGAAGAAAATATACGCCACGCGGCGGCTTACCCCCCGCCCCCCCCGGTGGAATGAGGGGGAGAATCGGGGAGGGTACAAGTAGGAAAGCTCCCGGGTTGAGATAAGAGCAGTTTAATAATTGAAATGAAACAGAAGTAGAACAGCAATAATAGCAAATGGGAACAACAACAATAACAGAACATGCAAAATAGATGATGCACAGTGCAACTGCTCACCGACCNATAGATGATGCACAGTCCAACTGCTCACCGACCGCCGACCGCGTGTCCCGAACCGGGGGGCGAGCCCCCCCCCCCACCTGGTTTTTATACTGAGCATGATGTCACATGGTATAGAATACCCCATTGGCCAGCTGGGCAGTAATTTTAGAGGGAATACGCAGGAATGGCTCCATCTAGCTGGTCAGAAATGTGTGGTAGAGGAGCTAGTGACATGCTAGAGCATTAGAATCAGAATTATGGAGTTTGTTTTGCTTGCTTTTGTTATGATATGTCCTGTTGAGAATGCTCATTAAGATGACCAGGCACTGTTATTATAAAGAGCTTGTCTAGAAAAGGCCGACTAGGGAAATCTCACATGTAGAACTCAGTGTGGATGATGTCTCAGCCCTCTTGAGAGAGGGGTAAGCATGGTGAGAGAAATGCCACAGAAGTACAAATTGTGTTGTTATAATTGTATGCTATAAATCCGTATAGAGGAAAAGAACTCCTGAGGTGATCTGGAGTTCATTTAGGTCTGTTGGGCTCTGCAAGAACAGCTGCAATCATTTAATTTCAATCACCTAATAAACATGTATTGAAAAACTAACTATTTTTATTTCTGTACTGAATTAAATTTTAGTATGTGTATATTTGAAACAAATGTTTCGGAGTCCTATTCCCAAAGTATAGGAGCACTACCAAAGAATTCTCATTAGCTAGAAGAAGATGCATTATCAGGTACCTCAAACTCTTGCAAAATATGATTTTGTTGGCATGCCCTCAAATGCTGCTTAAGGCAGCACTTTTTAAAAACACAACTTAAGTCTCCTACAGCTTCAGGACATGTGACTGCAGAAATGTCATAAATTGTATTGTCTCAAATGTCTGTGTTTTATTGACAACTTCAGTGTGTCAGCCAGATTTTACTCTTAAGTGTCTCCATTGGGTACACATACAGAAATTATACTGCTTTGTTTCTTTACAACAAACTTCCATTACTTTACACTTTATACTCAAGCCCTCTACATTTCATTATAGATTGATAGTTTAAACAGGAAAAGGAAATTTGCTGAAAAGATCTATATGTCATTTCATCATTGTAAGCAGAAGAGACAGGGCATGTACTTAAACATATTCTAATCCTGATTTTCCTGAATAAACCAAGAGCTGTAACTGTGAAATGTGTGGTTGTTGTTTGTTTTTTTTTTAAACCTAGATCATATCAGACAATGAATTTTATACTTCATATGAGGAGGCCCTTTTTTCTTTTTCCAGGTGTTAAAAAGAAAATTAAAGTTTTATTCCTTTAGTGTTTAGAGATTCCAGACAATGCATTCTTTATTGTGCCAGCTACATAATAAGTGAATTTTTGTGTCACCTATTCCGTATCTAAGTACAAATAAAATACAAGGGAGAAACAATGGTATTTGTAATGGTGAGAAGTCACAGTTCTTTTATTATCCTCTACACTTTCTGTAATGGAAAGTAAAGAGGCAATGATTCTACAACAGAAAACATGCTTGTGTAGATGTACACAGAAGGGTTAAGTAGTTGGTTTTGTGTAGCATAATGCTGGTGTCTGAGTGATAATGAAATTGATAGAAATTGAGCATACATTGTATTTTATTAATTTGTGGTTGATATGCTTTTCAACAACTTACACTGCAGTGATGTAACCATTTACAAATAACCCCCCCCAAACTAAACCAAAAAAAAGCTTGAAATAAATTTGCGAAGGACAAAAAGTACTTTGGGTTTTTTGGTGGTTTTTTTTTTGTTGTTTGTTTGTTTGTTTAATTTTTTTTTTTCAGTAGTAGCTTTGGTTTTATCTCAGTTTGACTATTAATTGGGAAGATGAATTCTGTGATCTGCAAAACTAATGAAACTTCTTTTGGTACAGATTGGCTCCATTTCAGCTCTATCCTGTGCTGTAGCAACTCCAGATTCACCCATATGTCTTGTGACGTTCTCACTGGGGAAAAGACACAACACTGAGATTTTTTAGAGCTAAGCATGTACTTTATGACAGGTTGAATGCTAGCTGTAGCCTAACTCATTAGCCAGATGCTACTAAGAGAATAAAACAGTTGTGTTTTTCCTACCTTTCCTCAGTAAGGACACTGATTTGTATCTCTCTTCCATATGTGGCTACTAGGTGTTTTTCAAAAAAATTGTGGGATTTAAATTATTTGCCCACCCTTAAAGTTGATTGATAATCACCTGAAGGATTAAAAATTATTGAGTAACTTAACATTGATAACACAATCCTGTGTATTTCATTTACTTGAGAATTTATGCTAAGAGCAAGACAACACTCTGCCTTCTTACACCACAGTGCACAAGAATTAGCAATAAGACCTATTTTTTCCCTCTTTAATTACACCTGTCCTGGCATTGACAATAATTTTTCATGTCAGGAAAGTTTTGTTCAGCAATAGACTGCGGCTTCCATTTGCATGCTTGTGTGTGAAGCAGAAGTACTATATTATACTCACATAACTGAAACTTAATTCATTCTTACAGATTTGTGCTTTACTGATGCATATGTCATGACTTTTTTTTTGGTTGGAGAAACTTGGTAATACACCTTTAATCTTATAGTGGTATTTATAGTGCAAGTCTGACTCCCTGAAGCTGACTAACTTAGTCTGTTAAAGCTAACATAAGGGTATGGGATTTGTCAGAATACGTAGTTGATAGCTCATCAGCGTAAGAGGAAAAGACAAGAGACAGGATAAGTGATAAATTAGATACCCAGATATTAGAGGAGATAACAGAAAAAATAACAAAGATCATATCTCTCTGGTCACTGATCAATGGACCACAGAAGGAATCACTTAGAGCTTTAAGGAAGTTCAGCCAGAACTTTGTAATTGAGAAGAAGGGAAACAAGATTATTATTGGACCTCATGGGAAACTGCAGGTTTTTAATGGGATTTTTGAGGGGGCTTGTGGGATTGCACAAAACCTCAAGGGATGTTCTGAGGGGATTGTGTCAATGTGTAGAACTTATTATGGGATATTGAGGACAAGGGCCAAAGGCATGGAAATGTAGGGACTGAGGCGGATTGGAGCAAGCATGGGAGAGCAGAGAGGAGGTGAGATAAAAAGTGCCAGCTGCATATAAACAAGTGGTCAGTAAGCTTGTGGGGCCCAGGTCTGTGCCTGATTACTGTAGTCTGTCCTGCCTTCTTACTGACTCGTTCCTACCTATTTTCTGTGTAACCTTGTTCTCCGTTCTGTGTCTGACAAAGATGGGACTCACTAACAAATTTTAAGCCAGGCTAGCTGGCAAGTAGGAGGAGGGGAGGGCATCATCTTCAAAGACCCAAGACCTGAGCTGGTCACTGGGTAAGGCACGTAGGATCCAGGCAGGCATATTTGATGAACTTAGCCTTATCAATGGATCCATGAGTAGCAGTGTGCTTGTGAGATGAAAGTGTGTGTCCTGCTAAACAGGCTTTGGTACAAGTATTTGCATTATCTTGCATTTAAACATATTTGGAAGAATTAATTTCTATTCAGGTATTTATATTCTTGAATACAAATAATAATTTTCTTGAGGATTTTGTGCTAGCAAATACCTTATTTGCAAATGTTTGCTAGGTTTTGTAAAAGACAAGATATGATGATGATAAAATTTTGCCAGCTTTAACAAATGCCAGAGAGATTTACAATGTTTTGTAATTCTAAGTACAAAATATTAATACTTTCATTATTTTTAGATAAATGCAAATTCTGAACATCAACATGTGATGATTCTTAATGAGCCTTTTAATCAGTTTTACATATATAGTAACTTTTGTTCTATCTTACAGGCCTAGATTTAACTCTGTGGTGGTTCTTGGCAAGGAAATTCCTTTAGAAGTTTCCCTGCAAATATGTGTGGATTTACTAGGCAGTATAATAGCTAGTAAATCCCTGGCAACACTAATGTTGAAAATACACATTGGAGGCTTGTTGATAACAGTTGGTTAGTAGATGTTCATGTTTAGTTTTTACTTCTGTTTTGTATTTTAATCCTAACTTCACATTCGCTATATGAATTATAGTATAACATTGCATCAGAGGTCATTGGATAGTCACTAAAAATCAATTCTGAGCAGCTAGGTTTACATGGTGAAAGCCTGGGAACGATGAGGTCCGCTCTCAGGGGCTGACTGCAGCAGCCTGATGTCACACCACATTGCTGAGAACGGAGCAGTGCTGGTCCTAATCCCTGGGAAAGGCACTTTGACCTTTCTGCTTGAGAAATGGTAATGAGAAGAGTTAGATGAGAGGAAATCTGATATCATGTTCCTAAGGGGGGAAAGGGAGTTTGTGTGATAAAAACAGTAATAGGAATTTTGCTGACAAGATCAATCTTTTATTTCAAAGTTCTGTTGGGTTTTTTTTTCCCTGTTGCTGTTGTTATTAAAGAGGCTGAAACTGCAATCACATTTGGCATCATCGTCCCATTCTGAGTAATCAATAATTTAATGGTAACACCTGACTCCTTCCTTTTGTTTTTATGCCACTTTATACTGTTGGTATGAGTAGATCTTTTATGGGTCAGACTTGAAATTTACCTATTTTTCTCATGTTCCAGTTTGTTGCACATGCCTCCAAAAATAGAAAGAAACTGGCCCATATATGAAACTATTATACTTAGGGTTTTCTTGCACAAAATGGATGGGAAGGAATAAAAAGGACTGTTAGCCCTTCTTTTCCTTCCTTCATACCACCATCTGATACCATTTGCACACAGTCATATGATGCCATAATTAAACAGACCTGCTGTTTGTGCATATTCCTATGTATCCTGCTGGTGTTGCCTACACACTAGGGCTGTTACAGCCTGTGTGAATAAATATGATACCTGGTTGTTTTGCACCAGGAGGGGCTGGTTCATCATCATCCAGGTGAGAAAATTACTCAGACTCTGTAAGGTATTGCTTAAAATGCCATTTTTTAGCGATAACACTATAAAGAGAGGATAGTATCGATAATCTTGCATTCCTTCAGATGCTGGGAACCCCAAGTTGTGCAGCCTTGAACAGCCTTCCCATCTGGCTGTACTATGTTGTGTTTGTGGAAGGGTTACCCCATTTTCAGTTGTTCAAAATCTTACAGGATTTTCTTAGTTCATCATTTCTACTGTCAAATGGAAAAAGATGTTCACATGAGAACTTCTTGCTGCATTTTTACGTAAAGGACCTGCAGGTGGTGGAATCACTGGTACCAACTGGGAGCTGCCTAGAGGCTCCTCTGTTACCATCAAAGGTGAAGTTTATCCTGTGGCCATGGAGTGTGCGCAGCACTGGCCTCAATGCCAGGCTGTGCGTGTAGCACAGTACAAGCCTGGGCCAACTACAGTTAAGTGTTATGTGGCTCACCAACTCCTCAGTGTGCAACAGTCTTCCGGCCAGGGTCACGATGCTGGTCAAAAAGAAAGATGCTCAGGGTGACCATGGCTTTCCTGCTAACCTAGAAGCAGTTGTCCTAGGAGAGCATGAAGGCATAATTAATGTAAAAAATAAAAAAATGAGATTTCTCCTCCACCACTCTGACTAAATAAAGATAATTAAAGCAGTACTTAAATTATAAAGTACTTTTGCGATAAGAGCAAGCAGTGATGCTGTCTTGAATGTTATACCAAATTCTCTATTTTAGCTGCTTTTTAAGAATGGGGAAGGGAAATCTAAATTAGTAATGAACTAGACTTGAGATCGTGACTGCTGATTTCATATCAAATCTTCAAAAGATACTTGTGCTTGTTAATAGATAAAAGTATTAATGCTTACAATTCATTGTTGCCGTATAGTGGGTGCTCCAGCACTAAATGGTAATTTCTGGACCAGCATAATTCTCAGTAATGTCAGATCAGTCTGATAGTCATCTGCCTTTTTTTTTTTTTTTTTCCCCTCATTCCTTAACTTCTTTGCACACGCAGCTATAGTCTGTGCTCTGAGCTGGAGGGTCACAGCTTGTTAATTATTACAATTAACAGACTTGTGCTGACTCAGTTCAAGAAGTCTAACACAAAGATATGAATTATGCAGGATTCCAAAGTTGAACTTTAATGGTATTAATATTATACTGACAATGTCCAGCTACCTTATAAGCAACACTAAGTTATGAGCAAGATGTAAGTTACAAGTTTTTTGGATGGAAGGGAAAGGTCATCTTGTTGAATATACTTATGCAAAGCTTTAGGGTCATTCAGCATATATGAATGAAAAATGTTGAAGTTGAGATACAACCATTATAAGCAAAATATCAATCATTTTTTTTCTTTTGTCTGTTTTTGGGTTTTAGTTTTTTAGTTGTTGGAAGAGGAGGAAATTAAAATAGATTAGATTTCCTCCCCCCCCAAACCAGATATTAAAATCAATGACACCACTGTCTAGGTCAAAGCCCAATTCTTATCATTAAAAAATAGGTCTGCAAAACATAAGTCAGTATAATGGAGCTTAAATTTCTAGAATTGTTTGGACTTTTCATGTGAGTATTTAGGAACAACAGAAAGGATGTTATGATGTTATGCAAAATGTTGCAATGTAGTCCATTTTTAACCTGTGGTTGTTTAAGCATCATTGATGCTTAAAGTTAGCAAGTAATTCTTGACAATATTTCACTAGTTAGAAGGGTGGAAATTACAAAAAGGCAGCACATCTCTCCGTAGTGAATCCAATATCATAAGACAAATAACATGTACATTGTTACTGGTATTGAACCTAGATGAAATTTTTAGCTCGAACATGTAAGTCTGTAAAAATTTTCATGATAACAGAAAAGAACCCTTCTTAGAAAATAAATCTTTAAGATCCAGTGCTGATGGATTGTAGTAAATACAAGCTTGATATCATTACTATGCAATGCAGGAGAATGCAAGGGATAGGCACTCAGCCAACCTTCTGTCTGACAGCACATTTAAAACCTAAAGTCTAGGAACACTTGAGATTTTGAGCAGAAATAAAATTATTTCCCCTTGGCAATTTATGTTAGCATATTCTGCCTCAGGTAATGCCACAGTATTTTTAACAGGTTCTATTTTATGGACAGAAGTGGAAACAAAATTTTAAAACCAAAGGAAAAACATTGTCATTCTTGTCCCCTTCTATTCAAGTGTATATCAGGTGTGAATGGAGTACTTGACATAAAATCCAAGCAGGGTCTGAAAAGTGAATTGTATTTCTTCATACATAGTAACAGACTGGTAGATGGTTCTATACTGAACTGCCTGCAGGGAGAATTCTCTTCTCCCCTATGTCTTTTTTTTAGCTGATTTCCTTTTACTATGAAAAGGTTAACACTGAATTTCAAGTTGAAGATAAATTGGCCATTCTCAACAACTCCAAAAATAAATTTCATAGTGTTTTGGCAGATTTTGTACTCAGTGTTAATATTGAGCTGGGCATTCTTAGGGAAGGAAGTATATTCTTGTGTGGGATGGGAACAGCATGTATACAACAAGCAAAAGGTATAAAGCGGTATCTCCAAATACATTCTCTGCTCCTCATCTAGGATTTGAAGAGTTGGTGAAAAATGGAGAAGTGTTTGGAGATGCATGTAAGACCTCCACTCATGAAAGCGTGCAGTGTGCTTGGGTAGGGCTATACAGCCATGGTGTTACTTCCCCACGCTGAGATTAGCAATCATGCTGTGCTAGTTGCTGCTGGTTGTGGGATGATGGACTTCCAAAAAATGTGGAAGCTGTAATAATTTTTTTTTTGTTCGATTGTTTTTTTTTTTAAGGAGAAATTGGGCAAATTTGCCTTGTGTGGGCTAATTTAATTTAGTTTTTATTTTTGTATTTTACAAATGAAAAATCATAATGTACAGCAGGATCTGGAATTCAAACTATGGCAAAGAAGCACTTATCCACGTACATGCAAAAACTCAATTCTGGAATAAATTAATGATGAGATTTAGAATCATAGAATCATAGAATCATAGAATCACTAAGGTTGGAAAAGACCTCTAAGGTCATCGAGTCCAACCGTCAACACAACACCACCATGCCCACTAAACCATGTCCCTAAGCACCTCATCTACACGTCTTTTAAATACCTCCAGGGATGGTGACTCCACCACTTCCCTGGGCAGCCTCTTCCAAGGCCTGACCACTCTTTCAGTGAAGAATTTTTTCCTAATGTCCAATCTAAACCTCCCTTGGCGCAACTTGAGGCCATTTCCTCTCGTCCTATCACTTGTTACTTGGGAGAAGAGACCAACACCCCCCTCGCTACAACCTCCCTTCAGGTAGTTGTAGAGCGTGATGAGGTCTCCCCTCAGCCTCCTCTTCTCCAGACTAANACCTGTCTAGGCCATGAGCCGCCAGCTTCTCTAGGAGAATGCCGTGGGAGACAGTGTCAAAGGCTTTACTGAAGTCCAGATACACCACATCCACAGCCTTTCCCTCATCCATGAGGCAGGTCACCTGGTCATAGAAGGAGATCAGGTTGGTCAAGCAGGACCTGCCTTCCATGAACCCGTGCTGGCTGGGCCTGATCCCCTGGTTGTCCCGGACATGGCTCGTGAGCGCCCTCAAGATGAACCTTTTCATAATCTTCCCTGGCACCGAGGTCAGGCTGACCGGCCTGTAGTTCCCCGAATCCTCCTTCAGGGCCTTCTTGTAGATGGGTGTCACATTGGCAAGCCTCCAGTCATCCAGGACCTCCCCCGTTAACCAGGACTGCTGGTAAATGATGGAGAGTGGTTTGGCAAGCTCCTCCGCTAGCTCCCTCAGTACCCTTGGGTGGATCCCAGATTTATGATGGATTTATAAGATACACATATGGCCGTTCCTAGGAACCTCTCAGATTTTTGTTTCCAGGGCAAAGTTTGCCTCATAAAATTAAGTAATAATAGTAGTTTTTGTTGTTGTTATATGAATCTAGTGTTTCTTCTAATAAAACAGGAGTATACCTACTGAGAAATTTCTGCGTGGAGTCAGTCCATAGAAACCGTTGAAAGAAGCAATTTGTTCAGAGCTCACTTTTTCAGCTTGTTGACTGGATGGCACATGGATGAATTGGTAGGTACAATATGGGTACCTAGTGCAGATTTTTTCCCCTCTGCCCATTCCCTTTCCTTCTTTTCTTCTTCTCCCCTTCCTTTGGTTGTATGGGCACTTGCTGCAATAGATTATAGCAAAGTCTACAAAGCAATTGTCTAAATTCACAGACACTGCAGGTGTGCATCCCAACAGATTCTTAGTTGCATAACAGGTGACTATAAAGAGGATGCACAGAAAATAGACTGTAAGAGCTGTACAAATGCAGGAATTTGCAATATAAAATGAAGGCACACTGAAATGCACTTACTATCTCCTGTGGTCTTTGTTATACCTTCATTGCTTTGCCCTAAAGGACTTCAGATACTTTAAGGACAGATATACTGCAACAAAAAATTATTGATTACAGAGTGGAATAAAGAGAAAGGTGATACTCTGTATCATAAAGATATAATGGAACTGAAGAAATAATATTGCAAAAGAATTCCAAGCTGAAGCTCTGGGATCCATGCTTGCTACTTAACTTGCATGCAACAAGAATGAAAGGTCACATTTGTCTAGGAGAGCTCCTAAATTCTTACACAGATGTCAACTTCTGTTGTCTTTTCCTATTTGCAAGAAAATGCTAATAAGGTATTGCCTCTTTTCACTCTCATAAATTACAGGAGCACCTGAGGGACAGGCTTGCAAGTCTATCTGATTCTATACATCTTAGAAAACTGTAGGAAGGTGATTTTTTTAAAGTATTATTATTGCACTATTTTAAGAATTGCAAAATTGTAGTTGCCTTGCCTTACTAGGCTCAGCAAAGCATTGCAAAAAAAAAAAAAAAAAAAAAAAAAAAAANAAAAAAAAAAAAATCCCACAAACCTATCTAATCTGACCAGAGTGAAAACAGTCACGCGTGATAAGATAACTGAATAGTTGAGTGCATGGGATTCAGCATTAGCTTGAGTATCACCAGGAACTGCTGTCTAATGCAGAAAGTAGTGTCCACCTAAGGGTTTCAGCAGCTTCCTGAGTTACAGTACTCTCATGCCCAAAACAGTCTTTATCCTCTTTTTTATTTTTCGGAGGAAACAAAGATCTCAATGACCTGAAAAACCTGAGTATCTACCTGTGTGCACTCCTGAAAATGGGTTAATCACTATTATTCTAAACCATATCCTATTTTTTTTTTTTTTTAGTGAGGATGTTGAGTCAGTTTCTTACAGTTTAACCTCAGCTGGAATCTTTTAATCTTTAAAACTAATCTGTATCTTCTGTTTACTTTTGTAGTGCAAAGCCAAAGAATTAATGGGAATAGGGATCAAGGAATTCTGAAATTCAGGGAACATCTGTAAAGTAATTTTAATTTTAGGTACCCAGTATCTTCAAAGCAGACCACTATTACCTAGGTTTTAGTGGTTTTCAGGATCTTAAGGGAACCTTTCTTTCCTCTTTGATAACAGGAGCTGAATCTGGAAATGTTTGTAGCATCTGATAGAAAAATGGGCTTTGTAATTGATTCTCGTTTAGTTCCCTGGGAACTGGAGGGTAGTCAAAAGGTAATAATTAGGCTGCCTCTCACAGTGGTGAAGAAAGGGAAAGGAGCATTACTGTTCTGCTAGGTAGTTAACATATGTTGCAGTTCTGCAAATTCTGTGAATTATTTTTCCGGTATTCTGGCAGTATAGTTGTTACATACTTAGGAAGAGTGGAAGGGTTAAGCACCTGGGAAACAAAGTCAGGTTAATGTTTCATGGGAATATAATTTAAAGAAGAAAAGTGTCATCTGTTATGTTTAAATCTAGTTTAAGAAAGATTGCAGCAATATTAATTTTTAAGGAACTGACTTTAATCTCATGTATTTCAAGGAACTATTAACATTCCCAGTGTTAAAAATCTACATAAGTCAGTAAAAAGAAGCTGGGACACAATTTAATTTAGGAGACTAGACAGCATAGGGAATAGCTTTTTTAAAATCTCAGAGATGTTTATCTGGATGTATACCTAGACACTTCTTTACAATGCTAAGAGAAAAGTAGAAAATTCTGATTTGATTCTGATTTACATGTTAAAAGTCAGTGTTAGAGTTAAAATAAGTGGAACAGAAGTCTGCTGAGGGAGCAGTTGGGCAGAGTAAAACAGAAGCACTGTTGCTTCCACCTTAATGAGGTAGTTGGTCACATACAATGTCAGAGTATTTTGATTTAAAACCTCTAGGGGAGCCTTCAGGTGAACGAGGAGAGCTGTTTTGAAGGCATTCAGTGGCTAAGCCTTCATAGTTGAATTGAAAAAAATATTTTCTCAGTATATGCTAGTTTATTTTGTTTCACCATTTAATTTGCTTTACAGTGTATCTGAGTAAACTAATTGTTACTCCGCAACCATGCAATTATGTGGTAAATAGTTGTACTTAGTGGCTTCTTCTAAGCTGTCAGTAAGAATATTGATTGTTTTTACATGGATCGGGCCTTTTATATATAAACAGTGAAACCAAAAGCAAAAAATAAACTTTGCATAAAAGAGGAAAAATATGCCAGCTTCCCCTAAGATTTTTTTTTTAATTATTTTTTTATCAAGAAATGGTGTATAGTGCAGAAAGGAGAAAACTACTATGGATCTGAGCCAAAGGCCACTGCAATCAGTAAGAGTATTCCTATTGACCTCAGCTGGCTTTTACTGTAACTTAATTGGGCTAATAAATACTTTAAAATTTAGCCTTCTTGCAAGAGTAATCTTAACCTAGCTGTTTATCAAACTTCTAATAAAAGCTGTAATTTAGTTTGTGTGAAAAATCAGCACTGGTCCTGTTTTTAAAGAAAAAGGATTGTTAGCCAATTTTGTATCTCCCAATCCATGTGAACCCTTTTTCCTTTGCGCTGACTATGTGAGGCAGCTCCTTCTCAGGAGTATCAGAAAAAATTGCATCATTATCATGCTCTAGTATGAAGTTGAGAATGTGGGTTATTAAATTGAGACACTGTAGTAGGAAAACAGGTGCAAAAAAAACCTGAACAGGTCTGTGGAAGTCATCTCCCCAGCTTTTTCACTGTTTCCCAGTACCTGGAAAGAATTTCAGACTAAACATATCTTCATTGACCTTAGAAACCACAGGATGAATTTGTTAAATATTTGTTAAATATTTTTGGCTAGTGTTGAAATTTACTGATACGCAACTATGTCATATTATCTACCTTCTGAAAAATGAAGCCGAGACCAAAGTTTTACCTGTTCCTGAGGAGGTGAAGAACCTTTAAAAAAAAAAAAAAAAAACCAAATCTGGAATCACAAAAAAAGTGTAATAAGGGCTCTTTAACACATGAAGCTTTGAAAGGAGCTTTGATGCAGCCTGTTAGGATTCTTGCTACAAAGATATGTGTCATCTGGGTGCAGAATTAAGTTTATATTAAAAAAAAGCTAAATCACAGATGTCACTACCTTATAAACCTGTGGGTAGCACAAACCTGTGGGTAGTATAAACCTGAGGTAGTACACTTTAGGCTGGCTTAATGTGAGCATCTGAAAAGCGTATACCATTATAATGAGCTGCTAAAACACTGCACTAGAGAGCAACCAGTGCAGAAGAGTCTTTCAAAATGGCTCTGGTCTCATAGTGATCACTGATTCTCATCTCAAGTAATCTCTTGCAGCCAGGGGTCCTGCTGGAAGCACCCTGAAGTAGGGTGTGTTTGGGTATCAGAATCCATTGGCTCGTGAGCAGAACACTGTCCCTTCTCTTTCTCAACAGTGCTTGAGACGTTGCTTTCCTTTTGATTCTGTAACAGTCTCTGATTTTGTGGGGCTGCTTCTTGCACAATACAAATAAATTGCTACTGAACAGTGCTTGGTTTCAGTCTAGCTTTTCTTTCATTGAAGTCAATAAGAAATTGTCACTAGTTTTAACCAATAAATTTATATTTGTTTCATGCTTAGTGCTCCTGAGCGTATGCTTCATAGTTGAAGGCTAAGCTGCTTTGTACTACGTGTATCTAACTGTGCCTTTCTACCAGTACCTCTGGATTATTTTAAATTTGGTTTCTCAGAGTGATGTTGAATTGCTGTCAAACGTAATTTGTCAGACTGACACCCTTGGCACAATGGGTAGTTCTAGTGAAAATATTTTTATATTAGCTGAAGAGAGTGCAATTATCTGCAAGTCATTTTGCATAAAAGATAAAAGGAATGTGTCTCTGACATGCTTGATGGAGGTTAGCAACCCTTTCAAATCTAATAAAATGTTGTGGATATTTTCATGCTTGACACAATTTCCTTTGCTTCTAATCAGAGGGGAAACAGATGTTTAAATGCAAGTATTACGATTAAATTGGCTGCAGGTAAAATATACATGCCATTGTTTCATGCTCGAAGGTTCACACTGTGTATGCTTGGTAAAAGTACATACGTGTGTCTAACCTGTGTGCCAGCTGGAATGAAGGGAATGAAGATTTGGGGTTTCTCAGGGGGCTGTGACTGAGTTAAGGCTTTTTCAAGTTGGTGAGAAGAATTAAATCAGATTAATAGTGGCTACAGTTCACTGATACTTTAGGCTAATCCTTAAATATTTATCCATTTAGAGATGCATCTATTTAACAATATACAGAGGAAGAATGACCTACTGATTAGCCTATACCTGGCCTTTGAAAGTCAGTTCTCTGTTATGCCTGAATGCAGTCAACAGGAAATTGTATAAACTACATTTTCAAACTGTAAAATGCAATTATTAGTACTGCCACATTTTAGATCAGTTTTGCAGGGATTTATTTGTTACTGTGAGATGCTCAAGTCATGAAGCAGAAGAGGTCATGTAAATGGCTAAAATACATAAGACCTGATCATCCTGATTAAAGGGCAGAAATAAACTAGACAACAAACAGATTTGATCCCAACCAGCCTCTAGTTTATCCCTTAATATAAGAAAGGAGTATATTCCTTCAGCTTATTTTGTGGAACATATTGCTCCTACACATTTTATTTAGCCTGTGGCTACATATGGAAAATGTAACAAAGCTATTAATTTTGTCTTCTCCCTACTCCCCTCCCTCCCTGCCCCCCCACCACTCACTTCTTTCCATTAGTGAGACTGCTGCCTTCCCATGATTTAGGCAGGTCTGATAGGGATTAATTTTCTCTTTACACATTTACATGGTAAAATAGTTTGAAGCAGTCCAGTTGTAGTTTGTATGTATCAGGTTATTATTAAATAAAAAGGCAATTCAAATATATTAGAAATGTAAAGAAAAGGATAGCACCTGAAGCCACAAGTAAAAACTTTGTGGCTTATCAACTTTGTGTTCCAGAGGTTAACCTAGACTCTATTCCCCAAGCCACAGCCAATTAATAATTTCTGCTGAAATAGGTATGTGTTGTTAACTCTTGTGGTGATAGTTCAGTCCCTGGGTGGAGTTAAAAAAAACACCTCTTATTCTGTAAAACTACTTAACTATGCAAACAGCAGCCACTGGGAGCAACACTGTTCCAAACTTGAGCATTGATAGTGGGAGTGGTGTGTGCTCTGAACTGTGTGCACATGGTCAGTGTGGTTGAAATCAGCTGTGAGATAGGACACGCATATGTAGTTCATTACAGAACCGATATCAAGGTATATAAATATATATATAAAAAACATATATTTTTTCCTGTTTCTACATTTTGTTTTCCTTAATAGGAGTAGGGAGTATGAATTGGGGGAGGGCAGATTACAACTGAGAATTCTATGAACGTCTTTTACTTACAAAGCTGTTATCAGTGGAGTAAAGCTGTTGTTAATAACATAGCTAGTCACATAGCAGTCACTTAAAATATTTGCTCACACATTAACTCATGGGGCAACAGTTGGGAGATGAACCCCAGCTGCATACTCTGAAGCAAAGTGTTGGACTCAGGTAGGCTAGGACCTAGAAGCCACCAGTGGCTTCTGGAGTAGGCATTCATAAAGTCCCTAAGTCAGTCCTTTATTTCATCAAATGTATATATAATCCTGTAGTCTTTATATGCATATAGAAGCCACCACCCTCTTGAACGTGGTCTGAGCTACACAACCTTTTGTTAGTATTGCGTGTGCTGTGGCCCTCTAGGGATTCAGCAGGTTCTCAGTGTCCTCAGGTTACTGATATGTGCAGAATCAACAGATCTGCTACCCTGCAGAATTTATCAGTCCTTGGGAAACTTTCACGCACTAACTTCTCAGAAAATATTTTTCCGAGGAAGGCTTTTCTGTCAAAGTATATAGGAACCCATTCATAGGAAATTCACACCAATGACGCCTTTTGGCATCACCACTCCGCCCATCTTTATCAAAGTTCATTTATCAAAGTTCATTTTACAGTATTATCAATTTACATAATCACTGGCACTTCATTAGCTCTATACTCATTACATTTACTTGTAAGCATAAGATTCTTATGCTACACTATGACTGTGATTATCATGATTAATAAAGCAATACAGACAAATGCAATTAAGCATAGTGCAAGGTGCAGTAAGAGGTGCAGAGTAAAATTTACCTTTGGGTTCCATTCCTTAAAAGTACATCCCTGATGTCTCCCCATGAAACACTGAAATGGTAAGGTGTTTCCAAGTCTTCATCTAATTGTTCTGTTAGCCAATATGTTATCTTTTCTCTATTAATGTGCATAAGACTATGTGTACAACAGATCTCCAAATGTTTTACACAAGTACATCTTACCTTGGTGTTAGATACCATGATATAATCGTCCTGTAACTTAACAAGGTAAATTACTGGTCATTACCGGCAATGGTAATATATGATAATGATTATCAAAGATTCTAATGTAGCTCTTACTGTTCAATATTGATGACTTGATCTGACTGAAAAGTCTCAGCTAAACAAAACTGTTTTCAGAGTAAGATCCGCTTTAGATGTTTTAAATATTCCCAGATAATTTGTTACAAAATACAGGAATCAACACTTTCACAAACAAAAAATAACACCATATTTAAAAAAACAACACGTTTTCACATAAAACAGCATTTTACAAGAATTGCATTACTAGATTCAATGACTGTAGCTGCTTTGTATGTTACAGAATGACCTGGAAATAACATTTTACTTCAGAGGAAACAGACCTGTGCAGTATCAAAACAGATAGGCCCATATTCATCTCCTCTATCTTAAGGTCAGCTAATCTTTTTGGTCACTGGTGCCAAAATTACTTAAACACTGTAATTTATTGCTGTTTGTGGCAGTCCAAATCTGTCACTGCCAAAGTTGGTACTACTGTGGAGGGATCACCATCACTGCTGTAGTCATTTATGAGGTGTTTAATTCAGAAACTTAATTATCCTATATTCATTACAGTAATATATCCCTTCCTGTATTAATTACTTTCAGGAAATGCCTATGTCTTATCTTTTGACTGTATAAAGATCTTGGTGTATTTAGTATCGTTCTGGTTTCAGCTGGGGTAGAGTTAACTTTCTTTCTGGTGACCGGGGGTGTGTGCTGTGTTTTGGGTTTGGTATGACAGGAGCGTTGACAGCCCATTGATGTTTTGGTTGTTGCTGGGTGGTGCTTGCACCTGGGACTTTTTGGCCTCCTGTGCTCTGCCACTTGCATGGGAAGCTGGAGGCAGGGAACATAGCCAGGGCGGTTGACCCAGATGGCTAATGGGGTATTCTATACCATGTGACGTCATGCTCAGTATAAAAACTAGGGATGGGGGAGCAGCTCTCACGGTTCAGGACACACGGGGCATTGGTCAGCGAGCAGTTGCATTGTGCATCCCCTGCTTTGTATATTCTATTATTGTTGTTGTTATAATTGTTATTATTACTGTTCTGCTTTGTTTTATTTCCGTTATTAAACTGTTTTTATCTCAACCCGTGAGTTTTCCTACTCGTGCCCTCCCAATTCTCTCCCCCATCCTCCCGGAGGAGGGGAGTGAGCGAGCAGCTGTGTGGTGTTTAGTTACTGGCTGGGGTTAAACCACAACAAGTATGTAAACAAATTTAAAAAAAATCATATGGAAACATCTTCAATTTGTTTACAAATGTTCTCTTACAAATTGAGAATAAGATTTTTTTTTTCCATTGTGAGTGCATGATCTACTCATTTGTTAGTAAGAATGTTCTATTGTATGTTGTACAGCATTAGCCAATTTTAACTCTGATTGTGAAGAAAAGTTTAGCTGATATTACCCCAGGCCAATGCTTTTAATTTTTCATGAGCAATGGCCTTAGGTAGAGTATCTGTTTTATATTATATGAGTTTGGTCAGTAGTTAATGAAGCTGAAAATTCAATGTGTAGATAGGACTATCACACTATCACCTGCCAATTATAACAAAGCAGAGAAAGTTCTGCAGTACAGGAACAGTCAAAAAGAGTGTGTCTGATTTGTTTCCTTGACAAAGGAGAACAAGGAGAACAATACAAGAGGATCAACAAGTCATCTTATTTTATGCTAAGTCATTCAGAAAATTTGTTAAGCATTTTGGAGAAGTGAGACCCAGTGATCTAAGAAGGAACAGTAGGCATAGGTCTAATTTATAAAGTACAAATCCATTGTGTTTCAATCTTCTATCTTGTTGTAAAAGAAAGGCTCACTTATGTAGCACCTAGAAGAACTCTAATTCATTGAATGTTATTTTTCTTTGTGTTTTGGATAAGGAATCTCTTAGAAGGGGACCAGCTGCAATGATGGTAAGCAGCACAGCAGAGCAGAATCAGTATGCCCCCCATGTATAACTAAGAAATATGTAAGAAAATCTGTGCAATCTGTTAATTCAGCTAAGAACTATGGGAAAAAATAGTATACCTAATATAAATTGTGTCTTAAGTATAGCCGATCTGTATGTGTGAGACGGGAATATTTGGTGTTTGAAAATTAATTTAAACTACATTCATTCTTTTCTCTTTCATGGTTCCTGTCCACCAATATTCATATGCTTTTGCCTTATTAGATTTTTTTAACTCAGTATGTTAACTGTTTATTAGCAATGCATATTTTGTAGTTTCAACTCAACTTTAGTTTTAATGGGGTGTATAGCTGTGGGTGATCACAAAGTTTAGTGTGAACTTTAAATGCATTTTGAGAGCAACAGGCAATCTAGGAATGAATAATAGATCTTAAAAATATATAATCTGTGTGTAGACAGTGGATGAGCAGAAAAAGTGTAATTTGTTGAATTAGTTTTTCATTGCAAATTATTCAGAAAGAGACTAATATTTACATTAGCCTTTACCTTCCTTTTTTTTTTTTTTTTTTTTTTTAAAAATGCTTTGGATTTGAAGCATTTACAATGTGGTGCTGAGGTAGCTTAATAAATTATTGATTGTTTGCATCCAACTGAAATTTGTTCCCAAGGTATTCTGAAGCTGTAGACATAAGGAAAAACTAAAGAAACAGAATAAGAAACAGCATATATTAAAGGTACATGTTTTAAAATAAGAAAATCACATTTTAATTTAATTTTTAAATTAAATCTTCTGATTCAGGGGAAAAAACCCATAGAGGTATTCAAGGTACTGTATAAGAAATAATATCTTACTAAGACACATGTCACTCCTTTCCTCCAAAATAGTTATGTTGAATAACCTTTCCTTGACCTGAATTATATGCCATGCACTTTAACTTATTTTGGTTTTTTGGTTCTTTTTGTTTTGTTTTGTTTTTAAAGACAGTGAATACAGAAAAATGAATCAGTCTTTTCCCACAGATTAATTTCTTATTTTTGAATAGGAGTAGTCACATTGGGATTGCAATTCTCAGAGTTACTGTCATTCATTCAGAGAACAGACTTACCATGTGGACTTCTATCCAGACAAAACCCCCTTGAATTAAAAAGTCAGTGTTCAAAAATGAGTTTTAGTAAAGGAATTACTTGCAGAGAGAACACACTAACAAAAATTACATCTGTAACCAATTTGCCAGCAGATAAAAGGAAATATTTCTTTCATAATGTATAATGAATTAATTTTCATCCTCCTGTATTAACATGAGCTTAATTATACTTCTTTACTCAATATGAGTAATAACTAGATCTATTTTAAGAACCCAATGAGTCTCAACTCAGTGTAAGCCAGTTACTCTTGTTGTTTGTCATGTTCACTGAATTGAAACTAAAGCAAACTGAACTACATTTTTCCATTTCCAATTTAGGAGTTTTATCGAAAGAAAACAGAATGAAGATTTATGTTTGTACACTGCTTGAGAAACTGGGAAGGAAGGTATTTTGTTCTCACTTTTTATTTAATTTTAGGATTTAAAATCTCAGTAGACTGTGGAAATTTATTCTTTCTCCCTGATGGACTTTAACACCCCTCACTCCACAATTTAGATGCTGTAACTGGTTGTTCTCACTGTCTTGGTCCCTTAGGACCGAGAGAAGGGGTTGGAATCAGATCTGCATCTCACTGCCCCTGGTCCGTAGTTAATCTAACATTCATCTCTCTCTCTCTCTCTCTCTCTCTCTCTGTGTACGTGGGATTGCGCACAATCTGAGCTACAAAATGGTAGGGTATTTCTTGTAGAATATATTTATGTTTTTCTATCTACACACGCACAAAATACATCTATACTCTTTCATTATGGTATATATAGATGTAACACAAAGCAAGAATAGATTCCATATGAAATCTTTTAATCTGATAACCCTAAAATGACTTGTGGTAAACCGGTTAGAGCATGATAGTCTGAGATGCAAATTCAGTTCCCTTCAAGGAGATCAAGAAGTCTATCACCTGATTTCTTGGTAATGAAGAGTAATTTTGTTAGTAGTGAACCACTGTTTGGCAAGTGGACAGTGATGGTGCTGTTAGTACCGGTACCTTGTATCTGCCATGTTTTTTCCTTTTTCTTTTTTTTTTTTTTTCTTTTAAACCTGCTTGTATCACAAAACAACATTAAGGTCTGCTGGAAAAGGCTTTGGGGCCAGAAAGCTGATTTTTTCTCCATCTTCATCACACCTCAGATGACTGAGAGGTCAAAATAAACTGTGTTTAACATAAATCCACTAAAATTAATAAATGAACTTGAAAGCTCCTACATTAAGAATCAGAATCTTTGCCATTCTGGAAACGTGTAAGTACTGGAAATATACATTTGCTCAGTGTGGTTAATAATGAAAATACAGTGCACACTCTTGTAATTCTTACTGAGGTCAAATTCATTCCAAGTCATTGAAGACTTGAGGCACTGTTGATTTTGGACTTGGAAAAGCAGGCAAAGTGTGCTAACCTTTTTTCTGGGATGGCTGTGAGGCTGCCTGACACGATCCCCCTCTTTGTGTGCTGCAATGGTATTGTGTTCCCAGAGATGTAAAAAGAGAATAGGTAGTAAGTGTAATTGTGAAAGAACATGTCTGAGTGGACCACAACATTAATTTTACAAAGTGACTAGATGCTGTCTTCAGGTGTTGTTTTGGCTTACCGTCATCTTCACTGTCAAAAGAAAGGTAGGAATTGATACAAGGACAGAACTGCTGACAGGCTACATTCACATTTTGCTATCAATTGTGATTTAGTGAGACAGTGATTAATACATTTACAGCACACCTACTGCTTTTAGTGCCAAGCCACTCTCTCCATCATTTACCAGCAGTCCTGGTTAACGGGGGAGGTCCCGGACGACTGGAGGCTCGCCAATGTGACGCCCATCTACAAGAAGGGCCGGAAGGAGGATCCGGGGAACTACAGGCCGGTCAGCCTGACCTCGGTGCCAGGGAAGATTATGGAAAGGTTCATCTTGAGGGCGCTCATGAGCCACGTCCGGGACAACCAGGGGATCAGGCCCAGCCANCCTTGGAACAGGCTGCCCAGGGAAGTGGTGGAATCACCATCCCTGGAGGTATTTAAAAGACGTATAGATGAGGTGCTCAAGGACATGGTTTAGTGGGCATAGGGGGTGTTGGGTTGACGGTTGGACTTGATGACCTTAGAGGTCTTTTCCAACCTTAATGATTCTATTCTATTCTATTCTATTCTCTTCTATTCTAGTACACCCACAAGGTGGGTCTGGATATATCGCATTCCATATGAGACAGTTTGCTAGATGTTAGAAAGCATGACTGCTAGAAAGGCAGTGAGTGATATTTATGCAAATGTATTGATGGAATTTACTGTGACCTGTTGTAACAGTTGAGAAATCAGTGTTTTGAAATTATTTATGTTAAACAACAAGGTCTTATACTGTCTTGTAAGAATTACAGCGCACCTTTCTCTTTCCCTCCTGTCTTAGGAGACACTGTGTATCAGTTTTACAGAATTAGAAGGATAAAAGGGAAAACCAGATACCTGGGTAGATGGGCAACAACTTTTTTCATATATATATTTGCTGTGATTTATTTATTTTTATGAGCATAAGAAACAGGTGCTTTCTGTGCCTTTTCAGTAAAGGCTTTTATTTTCTTCAGCCCATCATTAACAATGCTTTCTCCTTCTTATCCTCACTTAGTGGTGTGTGTGCATAGTATGTACATTCTTGTGGATATTTATAAAACCAGAAAGATGTTTGTTTCCTGTAGGATCATATATGGGGGAAAACCCCCAACTTCAGAACATTTAAAGTCACCCTGATTGAAAAAAAAAACCATAAATTTCACCAGTTCTGTCTCTAGTCAGGAAACAGATGCATGTGTGCATTATTCTTCCACTTCTCTCCATTCCCATCTTTATCTCTTAAAGTCAGTGTGAACATTGAAGCTCTGAAATGCACCATACAGGTCACATAATTTGGACAGTCTAGAATCCACAGAGAACAGGGGGGTTTAAATAAAGTTGTACATGAAGAGTGGTTTTATGCCATGTTGTGCAGCTAAAGCCAAGACAAGTAAACAGGTATAAATTAAAACAGGGAGTTATAATCGTAGTATGTTTGATATTTCTGGTTTGATAGTTCTGGTTCTTAATTTGCAAATAAAAAAATAATCTTCTGTATTTGAATAACAAGACATTTTAGGAAAAAAACTTATATAGTGTCTGTGAAGTCAGTATTACAGTGAATGGATACAGGGATAGATTTTCAATCACAATAATCTTTATTTTGCATCTTTGGTGCACATCTATCCTAAACTTACTACTTCACCCTACTTCATGGTTAAATCAGCAAAAGCGTGCATTTACATCAGTGGGAGCTGGATCAAGACCACAGTTAGTTACTAACAGCACTTGATGACCTTAATGTATTAATACAGATATGCAGATATGCACATAAAACTATTAGTGATAGGTTTAGTTTAAATATGCTGTGGTACCTCAGGCACACTGTACAAATTTGCTAAAGAATCAAGAACTATTTTATTCAGGAGCTAAATCTTGAATTAATATTTAATGAGAAATTTAAACTTGCTCTTCCATGTTATGAAACAGCTCTTAAGAGAACTTGCAGTACAGCAGGAAACCAGGGAAAAATTTGTATTTCTCATTCTTTTGAAGAGCTAGGGAACAGCTCAGTACACGGATTACAGCTCTATGTCTGGTAATTGATATGATATTTTTAAATTTCTATTTCATGAGTGAAAATTCATTTTCCTCTTAAAATGGGAGACATGGGGTTTTTGATGTACATAAAAAACCCCACACCTTGAAACACAAGCTTTTATATTCTCTGATAGTAGTAAAACATACATTTATTATATATCCACATACTAAAGGAACACTGGATTTAGATGACTAAATTTAAAAGTCAGTTTGGCACTGACTAGCTTGAAAACTGCTTTTTCCCTTGCATGTAAATGGTGTCCTTATAGTTGTGTCACAACGAGTTGTCTTATCTCTATTCTAGCTATTTGGAAGTCCTGAGCACATCTACTCAGTTATGCTGGTAGTATGGCAACATTTCCGTTTACTCTGGAAAAGCAAATGTAGTGACAGCATTTTATTCTTGTGCTGAAAAAAATGAAATTGAGTATTTGTGCATTAGACAGCAACAAAAAGTGAAGACATTGAGGGGACATCTGCAGTCAGTCTATGGAATGCGTTTCTGAATAAAAATACTGTCTTGGTTTAATTATACTGGATTTGCTGTGTGTCTGTGCACTGCACATACCTCTTTCTATGTGACACCATGAAAGCAGAAGAGGAAATGCTCACCTGGGGTCAAGTCATCAAATAAACATTGAGATAATTAATCTGTACAAAGACCATGGTTGAAGAAGGTACATCGGCATGTTCTGATTCCTGATGAAGACAACCTGAACAGACACTCATGCTATCTTTGATGTTAAAGGGGTAAAAGTGAAAAAGAAATGCTTCACTGTATGACTTGAGTAGAATTATTTAAATTGGGATTCACATTTTTGTATGCAACCTTTATTAATTTACATTTGAAGTTTAAATCTCATACTTTTTTTTTTTTTTCTTTTTTTGATACTGAGTTAAAATTGCCAATGTCTAATAACCTGTATGGAACAGGATGCTTTCCATACATGACAGTATGATAATTTAACAAAGAATCGGTAGGTTAGTCTGATCCTAATGAAGTCTTCTGCATGAAATCCTAACTTTGCTGAAGAGATGGCATATCATTGTGTCAGGTTTCATGCTTTGATTCCCTCTTTTCAGAGTGTTGCATTCTAAGTATTTCTTGTTATTTCTAGAACCATGAGCTGAAATTCTGCAGTTCTGATACATTTCAGATTAGGCTGGAGAAGAGACATTGGGCTCTTAGGTATGTACAGATATTCATGGCAAAAGCAACTTTGGTGATTTTAGCATGAAATATCCGATTTAAATTTATCACTGCATCAGCTTGATGAGTTGTCTTTCATCAGGTAGAGCCACAAAGTAGAAGCTATGCTTGTACCCCAGCACCTCAGTGCTAATCCAGAGTCTTTCTTCACCTGCTAATGGAGAAAGATTTAAGTGTGCCACAGCCATATGACATGCCAATGCCAGCACTGAGTTGGTGAGAAATTTTAAGAGAGAAGATGTTGCTAGAGATAATAATGGTTTTAATTATTCTGGAAAGATATACCGAAATTTACCTGACTTTGCCCTGAAGTCAACCCACCCCAAACTAATGAAGGTTTGCATCTATGCACTTAGATTTATGTGACAGGTGCATGGATTCTTGTACTTCAGAGAAATATGAAACAATTTTTACTCAAATATTTGAAAAGTAAACACAAGTTTTTCACTGTTAAAGATGGCTATAAGTTCCCAAACCAATATTTGGATCAGTATTTGTAATTTGTATTACTAGAATTGGAGTGCAGCCTAATTCTAAGTATTTTTAATAAGATTTATAAAACATACTTTTTTTAAAAATTGCCTTTGTATTTTCAGTCTTACCATGGAAAATCACACTTATTTTTAACTTTTACATGGGACAAAATAATATTCAGTGTTTGCAGTCTTGAGTACTAGCTCCTGTGACATTGTCTTATTTTGCAGAATTGGATCTAAATGTTACGCATTTTCTCTATAGCTACGGAGGTTACCAGTTGGATGTGCACCTTGCCTAGGCACTGTTCCTTTGCTCATGTGCCAGTCCCTCTTTTTATAGGTTTTGCTCTGCTTTTTGTCTGCAATTCAAGAATGGATTTCAAGTAACTCAGCATATATTTAAATGCCTTCATAATGACACTGCAATGTGCTCTGTTTGCACAAATATATTCTGTACAATAGTAACATAATTTGTGTGAATTTTACTTGAATTATAAGAAATCTGTAAGTTTTGTTTGCTTTACTGCATATCTGTTGGAGGTTTTGGCTTTTGATACGTATCTAAATTTTAACTCAGTAACTTGTTTGTCAGAATGATCTCTCAAAGATCTTGAAACTCAGGCTCTGCTTCAGTTGTGTGTTAACATATTCAGAAAGTCCCTGAGTGTCCAGTACTTCTGACATCTCCAAGTCTATCTTATTTCTAGAATCAAGTAGAAAAAACACATTACAGCCTTCCAGTTCAGTCACTGTTTAATAATAAGTGAAATAATTCAAAAAATTCAAAGCAATTTTCCATGAAAAGTAACATTCTTAAATGAATGTCATTACTGACTTGTCAGCTTGTTTTGCTATAGGTATCAATCTTCAGGGTACTTCAGAGTGTCCCGGAGAAAGGGAGAACAGAATGCATTCCTTTTATTTTCACTGGCGGGTTATTCTAAATAGAAATAGCATCATTTGTTCAAGATGGGTAAAGAGAAGATAAATAGCTGGGCTAAGAAGACCTGAACAGTGAGGTAGGCATAGTACATAGACGTTGAAAATTTGGGGTTCAGTTTCAATTTAAGAACACATGAATCAAAGCATGTCTCATTTTACAGTGCAGCTGAGTAAGAGAGGAGATTTGGAACACAACCACACAACTGAAGTGATCAATAACAGCAATTAACAACAAGTGGTTTTTTTTCTGGAAATTTGAAATGTTGCTTCATTTTCTGTAAGTGAAACGAAATTCATCTTCTGTCTTTTACCTCACCTTGTCTAGTTTTAACTTTCTTGTAAATGGTTCACAGCAAGAGAGGATTGTCTCTAAGCTAACTTGTCCTCCCAATAATTTTATTGCCTTATTTATTTTAGTGCTTCAACTTCTTTTATAGACTGTCTCTTCTTTTCTGCTCTCTTCAGTCCTCCCTATTCATCCATAGATTTCCATGATGCTTCTTTTTGTCCCCACATACAACCTCATGGTTCAAATATTTCGTGTTCATTACACCTGCAATTAAATGTGCTCTTCTTGAACCTTGTGTCTTATTTCAAATCTCTACAAGAATTATCATGTCAGGATTATCCACATGCTGTAGAATAAAAGGTGATAAATGGAAAAGAAGAGTGACTGGGACTAATTCATGCTGCCAAGAAGAAATATAGTTAAGGACTTTGCACTGAAAATGCCCCGCAATATTTCAAACTTGACACTTCAGATTACGATCAGTTTAGCTGTTCTCAATGCTGAGAGCAGTTAAGGAAATAGTCTTTCAGACAGGCACAAGGCATCCCATGCAGGTCTCCTCGGTTCAAAGGCAGACCAGCAAAGGAGGCTGCAGTAAAAAGAAAGGAGACTGTTGTTCACACAGTTAATTGGTGCCATCGTTTTTATTTTTTGTTGTGTTGTAAATCCAGGTGCTTTTTAGGTTTTTATAAAAGAACTTTGTAGCACACTTCTGGTAATATATAGGTCTAATGGGGAGTCTGGATGCAGAAGAGCTGCTGGTTTTCAGTGCAGCAGTTAAGAATTGTAACTGACAGAATTGCCTTTTGGTTTTGCAAACTCAGTGAATGGAGTCTTGGGTATGCCTCTGAGATTTGTTGCATTTGGTGTAGTTATAAAAGAATAGTCCACCAGATTTACCTGCAGTTTGCTCCAGAAATAGTTTCTCCTTTTCGTCATTGTGGATTTCATGCCAAGTCAGTTGTAGCTGACAAAGTCACAGATTACCAAGATGAATTGCTGATATCCCGTGGGCTCAGGTTTTGTTGATGGGGAATATATTCAGATTTGGAAGCAATAGGAATCACTGTGAAATGTAGACTCTTTTCAGAGACCTGCCTACCACATCATCTGTAATTGCAGGAGTATTTCCAGTTCTCTTTGCTTCTGTATACCGAAGACATCTCATTGCATAAGATGATTCAAAATTAGCTGGGTTTTGCGTGTGTGAAAGAAAGAATAAGCTTTGGTTTTTCCTAATGTAACTATACTTTTCTTGGAGCTCTTAAGTAAAAATATATGGGCATGGAGGTAAGAAAGGTGCAGTGTTTAGCAAGACAACATTAATTTTGTTTTTCCTCTGATTTCAAGATTTTGAGGGGTTTTTTATTTATTTTGGCAGCTCATTTAAATTTTAGTCTAGTCTTCAGTACTATGGCATAAACTGCACACTGTATAGTCTAATAGACAATTAGAGTAATATGGAAAGTTGTGGGATATGGATGTATCCCACTGATAGGTAAGTTTTCTGGGTTTCCTGACTGTGTTTAATGTATTTACCCATATTTGGCTGCTTCTTACATTTTCAGGGGGAAAAAAAAAGTCTTTTTTGAAAACAGGAAACTAAAGATGAAAAAATGACTGAACACCCCTCCGCAACAATTTTAGCTTAGTTATGTCAGTTATAACTCTAATGAAAAACTGGTGACGAGGACAATACGTTTGAAAAGTTAATGGATTGTGCAAGTTTATGTCTTTTTTGCTTTTCTTTTTTATGAAGGCATATTTATACCAGACTGAATCTGGTATAAAAGGTTTAATGGGAAAGTAGGTGTATCTGATTTTGCAAATTCTGCTGTGTTCTTTCCTGACATTTATGTGTTTTTTTTTAGTTTGTTTGGTTTTTTGTTTGTTTGTTTATTAATGACTAAAATAGTATTTACAATTAGATTTCATGACCACTAATTGTCTCTTTTTATCTGTGACCAGGGCTTACTATTCTCCTTCTGTACTAATATTTCACCTAAGCTTTAAAAGTTTTAAAGATTTTTTTTTTAAAAGTCAAGTCAGGTTTTATAGTTTTAAATCAAGAAATTGAACTGACAGTTCAATTCATCTTCCATTCTGTGCATTTCCAGGGGAAAATTGTGATAAACTTGCTCATTACGGATCTTTGAAATTTTCAATTTTATATTCAAGACTAAGCTGTTGTTCTGATGTCATTACTCTACTCTCCCTTTAATCCAGTGATGATGTCATGAGACACTCCTATTTTCCAACCTCTCCTGGTGGTTTCTTCCTTTTTTCTCTATCTCGTGAGCCAATTTACACATTTACATGACTGCTCAGTGAACTATAATTGGATTAACTGATGGGAATTAAGATAAACTTTTTTTTTCCTCAGTTGTTAGGGAGATTAGAGAAAAGGTTGCAATATTAATTTTAGACCAAGTTTTGCCTAAAACCTGCCCAGTCTGGTTTGTCATGTGTATCACACACATTTACATCAGCTTAAATGAGGGAGCACTATAAAGTTCAGATTGAGACAGGAGAAAGAAGAGCAGCTATGCTGGTTAACATCAGTTTAAACTGATCAGATACTTGACATAAAATGTATGGCAATAAATTAATTTCAGGATATTACAGATCTTTAAGTAGTACCTTTCACATCAAAGGATCCCAAAACTGTCACATAAAGATATTACTTTATCTGCTCTCTGTAATAAAATGCAGTAAAGCAGAGGGAAAATATAATGATGTAACTCATTAAACCAAATAGTAATATATAGTAATAGACAACACTTCAGGAGCTGATTATGATTTTCTTGTCTAATTAAAAGTTTGATCTCTTTGTTCCAAAGAGATTTTAATCCAAACACTAATACTGGTATTCAATACCTTACTGTAAGGTGAAATGATGGCTATGTGAAAGAGAAGTATAGAATAGGCAGTGCCTTCACAACCCCTACATAATAAGAAGTTGTCTAGTTTGAACATAGACCTTTTAGTATCCAGTTTAGAAACAGACGCTTCATCTAAACTTAGGCTTTGTTTGATGTCACATTAGTATGACAGCTGAAGAGACCACAGCCAGTAAATACAGAGGTTCTTCTCAACACAGTTTTATAAAACTCAGTATGTATTGTCAGCTGAGCTGTATGAAGCATCCCAGGCAAGAAAGAATGTCAAAGGTGGTTTTGAGGAGGAAAAGAAGTCAAAAGGGTGTTGGATGATGGATAAGAGTTTCACATACTGGAAAGAAATCAGTCATTATAAAAACATGGACCTTAACTGTTGCAGTGTTTCCTTCATTAAAGAATGAGAATTATTTTGTAAATTGTTTCTTTATATTCATTTATGGAAAAAACTAATAAATGTATTATAGGTGCCCACACTGTTGGTGCAACTCAGTGAAAGTGAAGTTGTTAACACTGGGAAGCGATGGCTTACCTGTGAGCATCCTGGCATTTGGGACGTTTTCTGATGCAACTTCAATTCACTTGGCTGTCTGTCTCAGATCTGAGCCTCCCACTATCAGTGGTTGTTGGGAGTGCCACATGTGAAAGATGGTCTCCTCAGGTAAATAAACACTGTGCAGGAATTAAACTGAAGACACAGAAGTGTTTCCTGTTGTAATATAATATGTAGGAAATGAAGCCAGAATGTACATTAAAACCTATCCCCTATATGTATGTAGGTCAATAAATTGCTTTTGCTTTATTTTTCCTTTTTTGTTTTGGAACTAGAGATACATACTTAATATGTTGTATAACTTGTTAATGGGACACAGACACTCAAGATACCCTATATTTTAGAGTTCATGCTGATGCAGAGAGCAGAATAAATAGCGCCATTTCAGGAGGACTGTTAGCAGGTCACAAGCCTTGTTGATCAGCAGCTTACAGCACCAGCAATCAATAGACTTCTTTATGGCTTTGTACTGGAAAGGCCAGCAAGGTTGTCCATCTTGAGGGCCATAATAGAAAGCAGAATCCAAGACAGTCTGAAAGGAACACTGTGTGGTGACACAGACTTTGGTGCCAGCCAGCACTCTCCCTAGGCTTTAAAATAAAACTTGTCACAAAGATTAGACCAGGTGAAGACCTCTGGGGACATTCTGTGTGCTGATGAAGCTGTTGCCTCAGCAGTCGTGAAGCAGCTGCAGATCTATATAAGTAAAGAGCAGCCAGTAGATGTACATGCTTACAGTGTGAGTATGATCTTCCAGATGGCTCTTCAGTTGTTAAGAAGGATGTGTTAGCATTTTTCTCTGCGGAGAAGGTGTAACGCATGTTTTCTGAAGTATTGTAGAATAAATTGTATTAAAATTGATGTCATATTAAAATCTATTTTGCCTAATTTTAAGTGGAGCTGAGTGATGGCAGTGCTCTCTAAAGTCAGCTTGAGTTTCTGACATCAGGACAGTATCAGTACTGCAGAAAAACCTTCTTGTCTCATTTTCCAATGATTTTTATATCCATATTTTAGTCTTTTAATTCTTTTGCTTATAATAATCTATGCTGATGGACTTGTCTGCTTGCTACACAAAGGGACTGTTTTCTATGTATGTAGCAGTGAATTGTTCATTTGCAAAGTAAAACAAAGAGTGGTCATTGAAATCTTACCAATTAGAGAAAGAAATGTATAAATTATAAGGGAAGTTGCAGGTTAACTTAAAACTTAAAAACTCCAGTTAGAACTCCTGAAGATAATTGTCATAACCAAGATGGTAAGGAATGAGGAAAAGCAAGATCTCTTATTACTCTAGGTGCAGTTTAAATAAAATCCTGTATTATTAAACGATCATTTGATAAAATTTACTTAGCTGTACCCTTTGATTTTACCTAAAGTGTTTCTTTTTTGAAAGCACACACTGTTTTATCATATACATTTGTGAAGATAGCACTGGCTAACAAAAGAAGTAGTTGGTTTTGTTTCCTTTTAAACCTGAGGCTTCAAAGGCAGAAAGGGACTCTGGGCATGAGCTACGTTCCTTTCCCCACTATCAACACCTGTTAACAGTTACCAGGTTGCTTTATTTTGTGAAAAACGAGGTAATGCGATCCCTCTCTGAGACAGCAGGGAGGAGGTGAGTTGGAAAATAATAGTGAGGTTTCTTCTCTTTACTTTTTATGTAACTGTAATGTAGGATTGCTTACGTTGCTTTCTGCACTATGAGTTGCTAATAAATAATATTTAAAATGTCATTTTTGTTTACTGAGTCTTGATGTCTAATCAATACTACTTTTGATTTACCTAATCAGGTTTGTGTATTGTAACTTGAATAATATATGGATTGGCATTTAAAGAGCAAACACTTTTCCATTTTCTTCTTCAAGGATTACATGTGTGTGTGTGTATAGTATAGACAATAGGACTGTAGTCTTTCAGCTATATTCACTGCCAAAAATAGTATTGCAAATACATTTTTTTCTAAAGAGGGCTAGGTTGCCTAAGGTTACAGGAGGTCTTTTTGCAGTTATTAATATTTCATGGAATGCTAATAAAAGGTTAACATACTTTCCATTAAAAGTATTCAGTAGTGTAATAGTAACAGTGTGGAAAAGTATTGGGTGTTTTTGGTTTTGGTTTTTTTGTGGTATAGAAAAACGTAACGCGTACTGTACAGTGTGATCCCTGAAGCTACAGTGTTCTGTTTTGGCACGACTCTGAAATCAGAGTCTCATTGAACTGCAAGAAACCAGACCTTTCTAAGGAACACAGTTTTCAACCCATACTGCTAAAGTGAAGCATTTTGGTTTTTTTCATCTGAGCTATACTAGCACGTCTTCATATTTGTTTTTCTTTTCCATATGCCATTCTAATGACTTGCTTTATCTAATGTTTTAATGAATTAACGACAATTCTTTTTGGTGCTACAAAGAACATGTAAGCAACTATAAAGTTTAAAGTAAATGGTTGCAGTTAACATTGTAGGGAACTGAAAATAAAGCCATATTTTTATGACATAGAACAAACTTGAAATTTTATTGAAAATAAATCTGTTTTTCTTAACACTGAGCACAGATATATGTTGGTAAATTAATTTAAAATGTCTTTATTATTTGAACAATTGGTAATTGCTCAGTCAGCAAACACTATATTGTATATTAAAATGTGGAGGGCAACCAGTTGCTGTTCTTTCAAACCACAGGCACAAAACTATTTTTCTTGCATGGTAAATCAAACAAAATATATACCTTTTCTAATAGGAAGAACTCTGTAAGCTTTAACAGTCTTTGGCAATTTAGGTTACTTTAGTTTGTTACCTATACGGGTGAATTACATAAGAAATTTATTCATGAGGGACTCAAACCATTTGCCTATTCAGATTAATCATTTATTTTCTTATGATCTGTTGGCATTAGCATTAATGTGAGTATTATGTAAGCAAGGGGTGCTCAGTCAGATGCTCATTACTTCAGTTTCCTCCTTGCAAAATAAGTGTAGTGTGTTGTTTCTCTGCATCGGGAAGCACTTACGGAAACTTATCAGACTATGACATCCCCAGAAAATACAATCTTTGAAATAATGAGTAAATACCTTTTGTAGGTGCCTGTGTATTTTGACCACAATGAAGTGATAGCCGCTGTTTCTTTCTGCTCTCCATTTAAGTGACTGTTACTTGCTTGTTTCCAGTGAACTGAAATGTTATGTTATTTTTAGTAAGTTTCTCCAACCTGAGTTAGTCTATTTTTATGATTATATTTCATGGAAGAAAACAGTCTGTGGATGCTATAAGAAAGTTTACCATGATCACTGATCTTCACAAATAATAAACAGACTATAAATAATAAACGTAAGGTTTTTTCACTCTTTCACTCTTCTGGTCATACTAGAAATTATTTTTAATGAAGGATAAAGATGGCAGGTAGCAAAATCAGAAAGTTAATTGAAACGCTGCCAGAAAACAGGTGGTTTTAGTACCTCAAAATAAATATGTGGGCTTAAACAGTGGCATACGGTTTTCATACTGTTTTAATAGTCTTTTAATAATTAGCATATTTCTGACACAGTTGTGCCAAGAGAGTGCCTGGGAATGGCCAAGGGATAACATGGGCCAGAGACCATTCCCAGCTGCCAGTCTGAACAAGGTCCCTCTAACTTTGTGTGAGAGCACGAGAGTTCAGTTTTACGGATATGAACAAGGCTGTTTCATGGCCTTCGTCCATTTTGTGTATTAAGGTAAAGCCTCAGTGCCTCTCAAAAACCATGGCAGTATTTGGCTAACAATGTGCTGCTATCAGCCTTGTATCAGCTGTGAATGAAAACAGCTTACAGGTGTATAGGAATAAACTGGGGTTGCTGGTACGTTTGGATTCTCCGATCAGCTTCCTTGGCTATGCTGCCTAAAGCCAGGGCAGGGCTAAACTCAGCCATGAGCTTCCTGAGAAGGTGGTGCTTCATTAGTGGAGATAAAAATCAAGGTTCTTTTTCTTCAATCTCTGGGCAAGCAGCATGGCACAGCTTGTGTCTGTGCAACTAGAGTCTTACCCCTCGGAGGACAGGGTGGTAGTTTATCCACCTGCCTATTGGAAACAGCTGCTGCTGAGCACTCATGCTAACTGTGCACAGTCAGTGTCAAGGAGGGACCTACTGGACATGAATTAAAAATATGCTGAGGGGTGCCAGTAATCAAACAGTGTGGGCAGTTGTATAGCATAGCCCAGCCCTGTGCGCTGGCCTTGTTTAGTTCTCTCGTGCAGACATAATCACATGGTACATTTCAAAAGAAAATTTTCTGGTAACTAGATCAACTCAATTTCCATTCTTTTTGCATAGAAATATACAGTGTTCACAACACCAAGAGAGAAGGAGAAACAGTGAGAGAGAAAAAGAGAAAACCAATCCCCTGTCTCTCTTCTGTAATAAGCTGGTATCACATATAGGAATCAATATTAATGTTCTGTCTCTATAAACCAACAGCATGAGGAGCACTTACTCTGTCATGTATTACTATTTAGTCAGTCTATCAAACATTAGTTTAGCTATACAATGAAAAACATTCATGGAGAACACTGCTTTTGGTTTTGGATAACACCAATCCTCATCATGTTTTCAGCCATTCTTTCCCCTCTGTTTAATCTCAGATTCCTGAGATTCCTTTTTTTTTTTGCCATCAAGAGATTTTCATAGGGAAAATTTTTCTAGGTTTCATATTAAAAGGTAAAAAAATAAAATTACTGGATTGTTCAGAAACTGTAGGGTGTGGGGTTTTTTTCGTTTGGTTTTGTTTGGTTTCGTTTGGTTCAATAAGGATGCCAGATCTCTATTTTTTTAGGATACTGTTCTTCTTGGTAATTTCTAAAAACTGAAAGTTTTGTATGTACATGGAAATAGGTAGATTTGGGTGATGAAAAACATATATAAAAAGAATAAATTTTGTAACTTAGATCATGCACATTTGTTGGCTACTGAAAGTCTTTGTATTACAGTTTTAGTGACTATGACCAAGAACTGTAAACAAAACAAATGGTATTAGATTTTTAAGAAGGCACTTCTGTACTTGCTTAGGGAATGTCTTTGCTAGTAAGATACACTGACACCGCTTTCTGATACAAATTTGAGTCTGAAACATTTTAAAAGAAATAAGTTTGATAGGCAAATATTCACCTCATTCAACATTTGCCTCATTTGTCCTCGAACAAGTGCTGCAAGTGTTTATTGCTGTTCCTTTCTAGTTGAGATGAATATTGATTTTTAGATATAAAATTAAGTACAATTTTCTGCAGCATGCAGCTAAATAATCTGGTAATAAAAATTAATCATGAGCTTGCTTTTCTGTTACTCAGAACTGAGTAGTCTGTGTAGCATGGTAGATTAAGTGTCATAGTTCTGGAGACATTTCATTGCTGGACAAAGAACAGCAAAGGTTCTGTTATATAGATACTATGAAATGTGAGTAACCTTTTGGGGATATATGGCAAAACTGGAGATAGGATTTGTAGAGGGGTTGTAAGTCAGTTGTTGGGTTTTTTGTTTGTTCTCATGCAAGAATGTCAAGCTGAAGATAAAATAATGAAAGGAACTAGAAAGTCTGTAGTAGACAACAATCTAATATCTTTTTCAAGGTTGTATGGCTCTCCAGGTGTGATATTGCAGTCCTCTGACAGTAACTTCTAAATAAGTCATTTGCACTTTTCATTAAAACTGTCCTGCATTTTGAGGTAAGGTTAATGAAAAATACAAATCCCAATAGAAGTCCTTGAGGTGCTCTACTAGGAATTTTTCTCTAACCTTGATTTTCACCACTAACCCATTATTCTCTTTTTTTACTGGTTCCTTACTCATTTTAAAATTCTTGCACTAATTCATATATTCTCCCATTTAAGTAACAATTTCTCATGCCACATTATATCACGGGAATCACTGAAATATAGATAGGTGAGACGAACTGTATTTTTTCAACTTAAGAAATCAATTATCTTATCAAAGAAGGCTATCAGGATAAAAAAGCCCAATCTACTTTTGATCTATTAGTATACTATGTATTTCAGAATTCTAGAATGGAAATAGGAGAGCCTTCATAATTTTAGTATTCTTTTCATCTTGAAAATGGTAGTTCCTACTAATTCCTGTTACCTGTTTCTCATGTTGCTCTGTTGTTAGCTTCATTAATTGCATTCAAATAGACAACGTGCTATCTAGTTTTGGGAACACATAGATGGCTTTTAATTTCTACTCTGCTGTCATTATTGATAAGCCTCAAGTTTTTTCTCTGATTCTTTGTGAATGAAGAGCATTTGTTTTTATTTTAGTTGCAAAATTTATCTCTGTTTTTGATAATGTCTACATTAGACCTGTGGTTTCTGATGCCAGAAATGCATTTTTTTCAGATTAATTATTGTCGTGGTTTAACCTGGCAGACAGCCAAATACCACGCAGCCGCTCACTCACTCCGCCCCCCCACTCCCCCCCCCACCCCCGCCAAGGGACAGGGAGAGAATCGGAAAGGTAAGAGTGAGAAAAACTCATGGATTGAGATAAAGACAGTTTAATAGAACAGAGAAGAGAAAATAATAATGATAGAATACACAAAATGAGTGATGCACAATGCAATTGCTCACCATTCATGCTGACGGATAACCAAGTAATGATCGCTACTTCCTGGATCACGCCTACCATTCATATACTGAACATGATGTCACATGGTATGGAATACCTCATTGTCCACCTGGGCCAGCTGTCCCGATTATGCTCCCTCCCATCCTCTGCTTGGTAACATGGAAGCTGTCCTTGCAGGATACTTAGCAACAACTGAAAACATCAGTGTGTTATCAACATTCTTCTCATGCTAAATCCAAAACACAGCACTAGGAAGAAATTTAACTCTATCCCAGCTGAAACCAGGACAATTATGCAGTTAAGCTTTAAGTCATTTAGTTCTTTCTCCACAAGTACATAGTTGTTGCTTGAGATGTAAGGATGTTTGACTTAGAGATTGGGTCTACGTCCCTGTCAATGTTAGGCCCTTCAAACTCTCAAGACAGCTGTGGAATTATTTTCCGTAATCAGGTCTTCTTTACTGTCCTTATCAAAACCATTTATAAAATAATTTCCTATCAATTCAGTGACTTCCAGGTAAATAAAATGTTCGCTGATGTTTTTGGAGACAAAGGGGCTTCATCCTAATTGTTACCATTTCTGCACTGACATACTTCAGGAAAAGACATTTCCTGGGAAAGGTTAATATTCACTTACTAGAAATATTTCAAATACGTGTGTTGATTTTTAGTTTAACCATGAAAGCCTACAATTTAGTTTAAAGCTATCTTAGTAAGCTAATTAGTGCTGGGCCCTGTGCTTGGGCCCTGCTTGCTTTGGCAGGCTTGCACTGTGCAGCTGCATCTGTGTGGGGCTGTGCTACCTCCTGCACCATGCAAGACAGAGGCGTGGGGACAGCACTTGTTGATCCAATGCAAAAGTTTGCCAGGGAGGGTTTCAACAATTCAGCTGCCAGTAAAATGTCTTTCTTCCTGCCCCCCCGCCCCCCCCTTTTTTTTTTCTTCTGAAGGTATTTTGACCCAATTGGACTCTTCTCTCCACATGACTTGTTCTTATTTTTATAATCCATATGATCTGTTTTATTTTTTAATCATTATTTACCTTTGTTCTTCCTCTCCTTAAGGTATTTATGATTCAATAACTATGCTGTAGAAACATTACCATTTCACCATGGGTTTTATTGTTATTCTTGCTTTTTTTTCTCCTTTTTTTTTTCCTCTTTGTGTGTGCCCTGCACTAGTATTTCAAGCCCCTACCTTATAATGTCTAAGCTGCTCATATAAACAACATTGTAGTTATTTCTCTTGATAGTATCTTTTTTCTTAGAGAGGTTCACTTCAACACTTTCCCTACGTGTACCAGTGACCTAAATCCTTCTTTCAGTATTAATACTTTCTTCCTCAGTGCTGGCAGTTAATCCAGTTCTAGATCCATTCCCTTTCCCATTAAGCTTGTTAAACTGCCTTTTGACTTCTAGTGATTAAAATTAGATATTCAGATCATTTCAGACTGTGGCAAAATTTTTATCCTTATTTGTTGATTTAATGTTCTTATTACTCATACCTGTCTCAATCTCCAGTGGAATCTATGTCTGGAAAAGTCCTCTTCTGGTAATTGCTTTCTGTTGGTTGACAAATTTTAAGTATTCTTCCCTAAATGATATTTCACTTCATTGTTTATTATATTGTGTGCTTCATTTTTCTAGAAAGTACCGGAATTGCACCAAAGTTCGCCTTTTATTTTTTTTAGCCACTTCTTTAGGTAAGCGTACTGATCTTTGATTTCTGTGTTTTGCTATGAAAAGTGAGGGAAATTTTCTCTGCTTCTTTAAGCATCCATTTTCTTATGACTCAGAACTGATTGTATCATTTGTTTTAACTGAATATATGTACATATATATGTGTATATGTAACACAGGTAAATAGAGATTGCTGTGCTAAGAGTGTTTAGAACACACTCAGTTTAAAAATTTTAAAACAAAACTTTGCTAAATTCATTCAGTGATGACACTCTGTGCCAATGGTTAGTTTTTATGTATTATCAATCATTAATACTGCATGCATAAAATAAACTTTAGAAGTCATAACGTAAATCAACTGTGAGTATAGAATAGCACAGAGCTAATGGCTACACTGCTTGATGGTGTTAGTCAAAGTGAGCAGACCTGTGAGGTTTTTGAGAAGTCTCAATGCAAGCCAGCTTCTTGTCTGTCTTCTCCTTCTTTCTTCTTTACACTTGATGTTTTTATGCTACTTGTCATGTCCCCCCTCCAAAGGAGATCTCAGCTGCTCCTTGTGCTGCTTACCTTGGTTTTGGTTTTGCCAGTCATTCCTCTTCAGCGTTTGGCAGGATGTCTTGCCTATTTGCGCTCTTGTGCTTAGCTGCTTCTTAGTTCTTTATCTTGCAAATTCTGTCACTTGGCTGTCTCACGTGCTTATCTCTGATTTCCCTTTGTTGGTCACATTAGTCACTTATGCAAAATGCTTGCATATTTTGTGATTATGCTATCACAGTGTGAAAAAATATTAATATACCGTTGTTGGTTGTACCATTTTACTGTGCTTATATTCCAGTTTAAGGCACTCTTTTATTAATTTTTCCTTGCTTAATACACTTACAATTTATAGGGGTTCTAGACCTTTTTTTAAATTTTTTTTATATTATTTTTACACATTTCTAGTACAGCACATGCCCTTCTGCTGTCTGCTGCTGTGTAGATTGTCCCATTGCTACTTTTTAAACAGGACTTGCTTTTTCTGGAGCTGCTGTGACTCTGAGGACATCTCCTTTCTGAGTGTGTCTAAATGATCATATGGGCTGTTCTTTTACAGTTTCTTGGATATCATCCTTGTCCTGCATTGGATTTTTTTTTTTTTTTTTTTTAACCACCTTTTTGGGACAATTCTTTCCTCTCTTCTCCTCAATTCTCAGGTCCCCATCTGAAATACTCTCATGATAAGATTGATGTAATCATATCTGGTATGTAGGCTCAATCAGGTTCAATTCCATTCCTAAATAATTTTCATCAGGTATCCACTGAAAGAGAATGTATATATTGGAGATGTAGGTAGCTTCTGGTCCAACTTTTGCCATTTTTTCCATTTTTAGGGCCACTTTTTCTCTCCCTCAGTAATCTTTCTCTATTCTTATAAGTCTTAAAAAAAAAAAAAAAAAAAAATCCAGATATTCCAGCAAGCTTCCTGAGTACTCCTGCTTTGTCCTGTTCTGATTGTTGAGCTGTCTAACGCTCTCCACTGTACCATTTCTGCGCTATTTAAGATGTCAAGCAGACAGTATTGCCCACATAAAAGAATTATCTTGAAGGAGAGTTAAAATGTAATAAATATAGAAACCTGTTACAGAGAGGTTTTGTTTTAGTAAAACTTTGATACTGAAGATTTGAAAGATGGCAGTTAAGTGCTTTGTACAAAGTGTTAATGCCAGAGAGGTACTGAGAATTCCTTCATGGGCCCAACAGATACAGCAGCTTATATTCTAGCCTATTCAGTTCTCAGCTAGGAAAGAAAGACCTCTAAATGAGATTTGAATTCTAATGTTGATTTAAAAGATGACTCCCTTTTGAGATGGTAGAAATGAAAGCCCTAGTAAAGCATTAGTAGATGTAGCTGTCCATAACTTTTTTTTGTCCTTGCTGACTTTTTCATAGCTTCACATGTGATATAGAATGGAGACCAGAAGCATTTAAAATATTTTGTGATATTACTCACAAGGTGACACCTCTGCTTTCTAGTCAAATCCCCTAATATGAACCTATATTTAAACATTAAACTTCTGAATCGTCTGCTGCTGAAACTAAGTTCACCCCCTAGCTAATGCTGAGCATGCTAGCAGTCCTTCCTACGGCAGGCACCCACATGCTTCAGGGTAGGCATAGGCTTACATGCTTTAGTGCATGTGGAAACGTTTGCTCAAAATCACAGTGACAGTCACATGAACACATGAGTCCTGACTTCCACTTGTGCTTGGTATCCACTAGACTTTGTCCAATACATAAAGGATAAAAACTCTCCACATGGAAGTCACTGGGAGTTTTCCCATCCAGTCTCATGGAATAAAGAATTCAGCCATAATATTTCATAAAACAAGAAAAAGGAATATATTTATGTTGTTATTATTATTATTACCCCTAATAAGGAAATAAGGACAAAGAAGAGACAATATGTGGTCTGGTAGACATTCTATTTGTATTAATATCAGTGGAATTTGGAGGTCATGTAGTTCAACCTGTTTCTCAAAGCACTTGGTTGACAGCAGAGGACTGAGGGCTTTGTCTTTCAAGACGTGGGTCTTGAAAACTTTTAGGGATAGAGACTGCACAGCCTCTATGGAGAGGTTATGGCCCATTAATAGCAATGGCAGCACTGCATTACGGGGCCACATGCTTAGAGGTGAAACTCAGTAAAGGTAAATAAAGCTTTCGGACAGAAATGTGTGATCAGAATTTGCTGCCACAAATAGTTTCATTTGCTTCTGAACTTGGTTAACTAGCAATTTTGGAATACATGCCATTGAGTTGCTTGATGAGTAAGTTTGCAAGATGACAAGAGTTGCTTTGCTTGTGAGAGGTAAGATTGGAGGTATTATTTCTTTGAAAGCCTGGTAGTTTTTTTGCAGAACAAAAAAATCTACTGTGTGTCCTGTACTATTTAATCTTAGTTAGCTCATGAATAATGTTAAACAATCCTGGAACATGAGTTCTCTGTAACTAAGCTGTCTTCTCCAGAGTTAGGTATTCCCTTTAAGATTAAGAACTCCAGAAGCAAAAATATCTTCAAATACGTATTACTTCAAAGCAAATGAAGAGGAAGTACGTACAAAGCCTATGATTGCATACATCCTCTCAGGCCATCAGTTGTTTTGTATATTTTATTGAACTCTGATATATATAAGATAATCGTGTTTTGTGCCATACTCTCTAAAGGGCAAGTGCAGCTCACCCTAAAGTTGGAGACCGGCATTCTTTGCCAGGGTGGGAGGTTGGACAGGCAGGGTGCAGAGCTGGCTGTAGCGCTGAGCATATTATTCAGTTAAGTGATCAAGGGGAGATCAATCTGGGAAAACAAGCTTGCTATGCTGATATCCCTTGGTTTGTTTTTTTTTCAGGAAGTTCTTCTCTTCAAGCATTCACTGCCATTTCTGAATCCCCTCTAGACAGTCTGGTGATACTCCACCTTAGAGAGCCATCTCCTGAAGAGGACAGATTCTCTTCTAGTGATTTCATTTCACTATTCTTAGCATACTTGGGACTGATCTCAACTGATGCATGCTAATGAAAGGTTTTCATGTTTTAGCTGCCTGTACACAAATCTAGTTTGAAAACATCACAGCATAGTTCAGTGGGATTTAGCAGCCCTAATATGTTAGATGTCCTGTGATTTTTTACCCGTGGCCAGAAGACTGCTTCAGAAGTTCTACTGTAGAATCCAGTTTTATATCTGACTGTCCCATTTGGATGTCATTAGATATCTATATTTAGCCAATCGCACCCGCAATATTTCCTGGCTCTGAATGTCTGTCTAAAAGAAGACAGTGGTTGACCACTAATGTCCATTTGCCCTTTCAACCAAAACTCTGTAATTTCTCATGTACAGACAGCTTTTCTCTATTATGATACTTGTCAGAATTTATTATCCATGTTGGGCTTATTTTTTATGCCATTGAGCTGAATACTTGCAAGCCCAGAAGAATTTGGGCTCTTACAGATCACAACCAGTCTAGTATCAGGTAATTAATTACACATAGCATCGAGAAGAAAAATCAGATCTTTCACTAACAAGAAATAGTGTATAGGAGTAAGAAAAACTCCTGGGCAAATTTGAGATCTTAAGAGAATACACCAACAGAAATAAATAATAAAAAAAAATGCAATGGCTTAAGGTATTGTTTTGTGTTCCACTGAATGTGAATCGTGTAGCTTAGAGGAAACAAACTCTGAAACCAGAAGCAGAAAAGGTGGCAGAATGAATTAACAATGACAACAGCAATTGAGGATTAGTATGGCAATAATAAAGACTTCTACATATCTCAGTGTATAACCAGAATCTTAATAGTAGGAAGAAACACATCAGGATCATGCATACAAAGAACAGCACTGCTATCATTCCTGCTGGAAGTATAATTCATAAAGCTATCAATGACAGTTTCGCTAAGCCAGAGACCAATTATCCCGGTGGGATATTGAGAGCAAATCTATCCTCTTGCTCTGTGACTGCAGGAGAATTGTTAAGGGCGAGATCAGTGGAAGTGACCCAGAAAAAGTTAGCAAAGGTGAAACCAGAAAATTTAGCAATGAAAAATTTCCTGATTCTGAAGAATCATGTGAAAACAGAACAGATAGGAATGCGAACCTCATAATGTTTTTAAAGGGTACACTCAACAAAACTATTTCTGTTTTATGGAAATGTGTTACAGGCTTATACACAAAAAATTAGGTCATTGATGACACATCCCAGATGCTAACCAAGAATCAGCAGTCTGGTTCTAGGGCAGTTGACGCTTTATCTATAAATGGCTTACACTGTGCAGCATCTGTAGTGTTGGTTTTTTTGTTACTGTTTTCAGTATAATCTAGCTGTTCGTGTTTGTAGTTTCTCTGGGGTGACGAGATCTCTGATACTTACCAGTTATATTACAAGGAGGTAAACGGGGAGCAGTAAATATTATATAATTGTGGAGACATTTCTGCAACTCCTGCTAATGCCTTGACCCAAACACTTGTTCAAGGACTTTGGGGTATATTTGCAGATTTTCCTGTCAAAAGCAAGCAGGCTTCTTGACTTAGGAGATGATAGCTTGTAAGGAAAAAGAAAACACCTGAGTGTGGAACACAGGTCTAGGCTTGCTTGTGGTTTTCATATTTCTTATCATGAATGATTCATAGAATCATAGAATCACTAAGGTTGGAAAAGACCTCTAAAGTCATCGAGTCCAACCGTCAACCCAACGCCCCCATGTCCACTAAACCATGTCCCTAAGCCCCTCATCTACATGTCTTTTAAATCCCTCCAGGGATGGTGACTCCACCACTGCCCTGGGCAGCCTGTTCCAAGGCCTGACCACTCTTTCAGTAAAGAATTTTTTCCTAATGTCCAATCTAAACCTCCCTTGGTGCAACTTGAGGCCGTTTCCTCTTGTTCTATCACTAGTTACCTGGGAGAAGAGACCAACCCCCACCTCGCTACAACCTGCCTTCAGGTAGTTTAAACTGAACAGTGCATTTAAGAAAGCTAACAACATTTCTTTGTAAATTAAGTTCAAATACAACTATATTTTAGTAGTAGAATTTACTGTACGCTGAGTGATGCTCTTTCTTTTAACTCATTAGTCTTCCATATATGGCATAGTCTTCCAGTGTCATAGATTTATAGACACTAAAGCTGATCAAGTGAAAAGATAATATCAAGTAGGTAAGTTTATTTGCAGTTTCATATGGTATACCTAAATTCTGTTTATGGTTTCACATTAATTAGGAATCTGCATATGCGTCACTGGATTTTCTGATAGGGTGCTTACAGGAATAATGCAAAAAATATTTCTTAGTGGTCTAATACATCTTCATTGAACTTTAATTGGTTGACTTATTCATGTTTTTTAGGATCATTAACTGTGAAATTAGTTAGGTGACAATAGCTAGGTAAAGTCAAAACGTTTCATGAGATTGTGTGAATATATTGCATATTTGAGAATGGCTGGTAAGTAATTAATGTATATAAATGAAGGATTCTCTAAAACAGATTTAGTTCTAAATTTGTGCAGGATCAGGACTAGATTATTTTTGTTGTTTGAGCATTTTTCATGTGTTCTTAACAGTTTCTTTCAGGATCGATACTTTCTTATTTCTCTACAGCGGTCATTCATCATTGTTCTAAAATCGAAAGATTTGCAAATTAGCTCACTTTCCTAAATTTAGCATGAGATATGAAATCATGAATTACTCCCAAGCTAGTTACAAGCCTTGAAAATACCATGCTGTACATTTTATTATTCCAATTAGAGTTCCAATTTTGAGCAGCTGCTTAAAAATAAAAAATCATAATTACTGGAGTACTGACTTTATAGATTTGCCAGGATAAACATCTTAACGTCTTCATATCCCATTGCAAGAGACAGTCCAATGCCTATGCTGTTGTCTGTTTACTTAAGTATCATGTAAAGAAAAACATTCAAAAGTTTGTTGTTCTGTTTCAGTGAAAGCTGCTGAATTGTCAGGCTTCTGATATCTTCAGTGGAGTCTTGCAAGACTGACAGAAAACATATTTCTAAGCTCTTGGTTAGGTCATCAGAAGTAAGTAGCTTCTCATATTTTCATATTTTTAATTCACCTCCAATGAAGTGTTTAGGTTGTCTTAGGTAAATAAAAATTTTTAAAATTACTTCACCATTATTTTCCCTTCCTTTTCTATAAAATCATTTTTCTCTAATGTCTGGTGCTCCTTTAAAGACTATAACATGTTTAAGTCAGTGTTTATAAGTGCTTTAGCAAAAAAAGAGAGCATTTTCTTAGTACATCTGTTCAGCATCTATCAGAGTGCTGCTCAGTGACCTGTATTACTCCCAGGGAGTGAAGCATAAGTAGAAATAAGAATTCAATGGATGGTCTGTAACAAATATATTGCTCCATTAGCTTGATGGAGGTGGTCAAGAATATTATTTGGCAATCAATTACTGGAGTTGGTAAATCCAGTTAAATGGTACCTGAACAGCTAGGTTCTATTATTAGCCACCTGTTTGATTTTCAGATTGTCTCATTTTTCTAACTATTGTACATACTTTGTTCTTCATACCAATATTGTCTTTAGTTTTTTTAATTTCTTTAGGAAAACTGTAAGCCACGCATTCGAAGCGGATGTTTTTGTGGTCTTGCTATACCCATTGTCTGGCATAATTTTTTCATTCTTATTCTTTTGTTTTGTTTCTAAATCTGAGCTGATGGGAAAGCAAGAAGTTTAAGATTTGAAGTAGGGAAATATTAGGGGAAAAAACCCTGCAAAACTGTAAGATGAGGGGAAGCTAGCTAGAACATCTGAGTGGTACTTACAGATTCTGCTTAGAAAACAGACTTAACCTTTTAAAAATTATGCTGGTGGAGATTAGAGAATTGATGCAAGGTCTAGGTCACTTCTCATCAAAACATAGTGATTTCATTTTTTTTCCCCAGAATATATAAATGTTATTTTAATTTTCAGTACAAAATAAAAATTAACTAGTTATTTGACAATTACCTTAGCCTGAGTTGCAATATTTGAACTGTCTCAAAAATATGTATTTGGATCTCTTTACAAAATCTTCTTCGGTTCTTAAATTGTTTCACAGTGTGTGAAAACTAGCAATGCTTATTTATTTATTTGCTATTTGGTGAAACAGAAATTACAATTTTTGTAGTGGAAAACTTTTCTAATGACTCAGTCCAATAATAGAATCTAAATTCAACACTCGGCAATATAAAAAATAAAGATATATTTCTCTGTAAGGAACAAGTGCCAACATTATTTATTTTAGAATTTGATAGCTCAACTTTATCACGTCATTCATAACTGTTTAACTTATAAAATAGCAGAGTGAGAATTATGTCCTCATTTTTAATGCTGTTTTATTAATTTAAACCTAACAAAAATAGATCTCGATTGAACTTATTGAATTGGTGGGAAGGATGGTGAAATTCAAATATTTAACTCAGTGATCTCTCATAGAAGGCAGCAATATTTTACCTAAATTTGGAAAGCAAAATTAGGCTTAAACACAGTGAAAAATAAAACAGGTATCAAGTATTAGAAATCAAAGAAAAAAAAAAAAGAATTTTTTTTATCAGATGACCTCTCTAACCCAGGGTGAGAGTAGCTGTAGAAATTTGCTAATTTGGGATGTTTGGGATTTTATACCTTTCTAAGACTTCAAATGCAATCTGAATATATATATATATTTATAAGTTAAAATATTTTTTTCTGGTTTCATACCAAGTTAATTAAATTTATAAGTGCAGACATTACTACATGAGAGAGCACATCTGTGTCATTCAAAAGGTTAGGCGAAATGATTACATGTACCCTGTCTTCAAACATATACAAGAAGGCAACATGTTCAGTCATACACCTGCTCATAGCCTGAGAAAGTTAGCATAAATCATATGAGTTTTTTTTTGTTGGTACTACATCTAAGTAACTGCAATATGTGTTGTGTCAGGTATGTACTACTGAGTTAGAGAAGGATATTTTAAGCAGGGGAATAATACAGGTGGTTTTTCAATGTCATTGAATGTCATAAATTTTTTTCAGCACTTAACTGTTGAATAATTTTGGTTTGCTTCTGTATTTTCTTTTATCATATTAACATAAAAGCAAAAAAACTCTTACAGGGAACACAGCCAGGTTTTTATCTGGTGTCCTAAAAAAACAAGAGAGTGATTGATGTCAGTGAGCCACAGCTAAAGACATTGTTGCTTGAGTGGTGTGACACTGTGTGTGATATCATTGAGTAGGTGAAAGTGTAACATGGAAAGGTGGAATAAAGGCCTTCATTTACAAAGGACGCATCAGATGACACACTCACAAATTCACGATCTTTTTGAGGACTATTACAGTGGTGTACATTTGCAAAACCTTTGAAGAGCTTTAGCTGTGCAGCTCCCTTTTATGTCAGCAGGAGACATGCTTTGCTGTGGTACGATTTAGCTGACTTTCTCTCACATACTTTGTTACTGAACAAATCAGACCTTGATCACTTTTATTATGGCATGATATGCATTCTGAAAGTATGTTTAAGCAATAATGAAGCAAATGATAAGCAAGAAGTGTAAGTTTTCATATTGTCTTAGCAGTTTAATTTTCATATATAGTTTTATGTAATATAATTCCCTGAACATTCAACAACAGTTTTTCAGTATCTCATTGATACTACTATTTTATTCTTGGTTCATATTTTCTTTTTTTACTTAGAAGAAAAGAAGAAAAATTGATTTCAGGGCCTTTGATTAGTAGTTATGAAAGGAACAAAACTACTTCTATCTGTTGGTGTTAAAATTTCTATTAACATTATTAGATTTAGGACTGAATTCTATGGACCTGGTACTGTCCAGTAAACTGAGAGTGGGTTGCACATGCTCAGTAAATACCCACCATCTGTGCTTTTAGGGAAAAAAAAAAAAATCTATCTTTCACAAATATTTGCTGTTTTAGTGAAAACACTTTTGCAAATAAATAAAAGATTAGACTGACAAATAGTAGTGTGTTGTAATAAAATATGAGAGAATAAACCATCAGCTGTACTACAGCAGGACTTGAAGCTCCTGAGCTTAAAGGAAAAGTAGCTGTTGGCCAGCATTTAGTTATTTTGGTCTGAAGCCAAACAGGCCCATGGAGGAAATGAAGACATGTTTCTATGGTGTTGGTTTCTACTAACATCAGAATAGTTGTTATGGTTGTAAGAAATGTTTTATAACCTTTGTTTGAGGGACTTCCCCTGAACAGGAAGGATATGAGTTGGTCCAGGCTTTATGGTATAGGAAGACTTTTCTGTGGCAGGGAATGATCACCTTCTGATTCAGGACAGTTTAAGATTCCCTAAGATACACTAATATGAACTGGGGTGTAGCCCAGCAGCTCTGCTGCATCCTGGAGAAAAGTCTAAAATGCAAGATGCACTAACAAAAATACATGTGTGAATTGCAAATAGGTGGAAGAACTTGAAACAGGGGTTTTCAATTAAATTTTTTAAAGGAGCATAACAGGGAGCTAGATTAGAAACTGGCACTTTGCTATATCTGAAAACAAATGAGGTGAACAGGCATATGTCTAGAAATGAATAGCTATCTTTAAGAATGTAGGAGTTTTAAAGAAACATGATGTGCTAAGATTTAATTTACTTATTTGTGATTAAAGTTTAGGAAAGCATAAGTGTACATCATTTAAATATAACAGTGATAGAAGACAATTAATTCCTACCCAGTCTGGAAAACCAGTCAGTTTTAAAGTGGTGCAGGCAGAGAAGATTTTCTGTTACATTACTTTCTGATGATACTCTGGAAGATCTGGATACATTTCAAACCTGATTTTACAAAATATATTCAGCAAATGAGCTTATGAAGAAAAGTAGCTTGTAGAAATGTATTTCAACTTTGAAGAAATATACCCAGCTAACCTATTCTTCAGTCTGTTAAAAAAAAAAAAAAAAGTGGTCTTAACAGAGCATAGTTTCTGATCAACATTTGGGCCAATGCTCTGCCTTTCAGATATTGTCTCTTCTGCGGGAGTGGTAGATAGCATCTCTTATGTTTGCAGTCTGTGAAGTTTTACGACTTTCCTATGAATCATGCTGAGAAGTAATTAAGTGCAACTTTGGAATTTGCCAAATAACAACCATTTTATAAAAGGACTGAAAAAGATACTAATTTATACCAGTCATAAACCTATAGAAATAAAAAATCGCAGTGATATTTTCTGTCACCACTTACAAATTAAAAAAAAAAATGTAAATGTTATTGTATTTCCCAGTTGTAAAGTGTACTATTCAGGTATTGCAAACTTCAGGTTTGACCACTAAAGTTGAACTGTTTAGATTAAGGGTTGGTTTGTTTGTTTAGTGTTGTTTGCTTTTTTGAATTAAGCAGAAAAAATAAAAGCTCTGTATTTAGGAAGACGCTTTTACGCTTGGAGTTTAACTTTTCCTGTAGAAATCTAACAGGAAAGTAGTATTTGAACAGTACATTACAATGATAAATACTACAGTATACTCTCACTGTTGGCATAACATTCCTTTTTAATTTGGAATGATTCGTGTGTTTAGAATTAAACATCTTGATTCAGGTTATACAGTTCCAAACAGATGTAAAAGGAAAGGGGTTTGAGGTAGACATGCTACAAGAATCAGAGACGATTTTGGTTGCAATATGAAGACAAACTGTGTGGGTGATTAATATTCAGTGAGGCCAATGAAAATTTAATTCAAGTAATTTAGGTAACAGATAATCTAATTTTCTTTTGCACTCCCAGTATAAATACTATTTTCATTTCTATGGTGGTTCATATCAGCTAATTCCTGCACAATTACAGTTTCTGACAGAGGGAAAAATGTTGTCTTTACTCTTACAAGTACTCTTTGAGGCCTACAGAGCAGCATTGGCACAGACTGTTAGTAATAATTGAAATTACTTTTCTGAAAGTAACTTATCTCATTCTAACACACCTTATATTTTTGTCTGCTGTAATTTTCTTTCTTGTGGCCCTTTCTGGAAACACAAAGAAAGCCATAGTGAATAAGTATAGATTGCAGGATTCATTAAAAGTTGTTTGAACACTGTGCAGAGGATGTGCCAGGAAAAACTCACAGAATGAATATTGATTTGTAATGTGTGTTGGGAGTGGGAGAACGATGCATTTCAGACGAAGTTTGCCTTTGATTATTTATAATATTCCTTCTGTTTTTACTGACAAAAAAAATCTGTCTAGAACTCTATTCCTACCAGACTGTGAAGAATCCTTTATATTTTTAAACAATTGTTAGAAATGGATTAGCAGGAATCTATGTGCTTATTAAAGGATGATAACTATAGTGTCTTTTCAGTAAGAGGGCAGCAGGCAGATTTCTGTGGGGTTTTTGTGTTGTTTTTTTTTTGTGTGTGTGAGATTAAAAATCGAATACTCCTGTTAGAATGCATATTCAAGAGAAGAGGCATATGAAGGTTTTTCTGCATTTTTTGTGATGTGTGATGTTTTCGGTTTTTTGTGTGTGTCTGTACAAATCTCAGGTAAGTGTGTCTGAAATCTGGTTAAAATAATCTAAAATAATTTAAAATAATAACAATCTATCCTTTTTGTGTACCCCAGAAGTCCACACAAGGACTGTGCAAATTTCAACAATCAGAGAAATTACAGCAGGTAAAAAAATAGAGCAGTGAAGTAGCTGAATAAAGTACAAAATCTGTTACTGTAGTTTTTTTAAGCTTCTAAGGAATGTCTGTCCCTTTTGCTCCCACTTTCCCCTAAGAATCTGGGAAACAAGTTTTTTGAAAAATTCACAGAAAGATGAAATTCGGTTTATTACCCCAGAGTATAAGTCAGTGTATTTTTCATTTCACCCTCACTCTTTCATGCTCTCTCTGGCCCTATGAATCTTTGTGTTCTGGGCAGAATTTAACAGAATTTCAGGCAAAGAGGGGCCACAATTTTCCCTCTGGCACAAGGTGCAATTGCTGATCCAGGGCTGGGTCTCTTGGGACATCAGGAGGAGTCATCTGAGAAGAATGGAACTGAGCCAGGTTGCCCTCATTTTAACTGACTGCTCAAATCATTGACCTACTATTGAATGGGGAGTATCCCATTACCACCATCATATCTTAAAAATATAAGGGGTGGTTTCTACTCTTTTCTGTGCAACTTGGTCTGATGGATGTGATTAGTTAATTGATTAAACTGTGCTTTGATCTTATTTTAATATTTTCTTACTTTTTTGTCAAAGTTGAGCAGAAAGAGTGAGAGAGCAATACTTTCCTGGATTTTTTTATTGCAATGTTTGTTGCTTCTAAAGGAGTACATAGCACAAGGAATCATTGCAAAATTCTGTACCTTTCTAAGGTTTTCCAGGCCTTTTTTGCATAACCAGACGATAAAGATGAGGACAGTGCAGACTAATGGGAGACAGCTGACTACTTGCAGATTTTGTTCATTATTAATTGTGTGCAGACTTTGATTAACTCATTATTTAAAAACAACTAAGTATCCCTTGATGGATCCCTAAATTTTACGTAGTTAAGATAATTGCTGAAAATATTTTTGAGAGATTGTTTCAGAACATTTACTGTGATACATGCTTAAACTTGTTTAAACGTTGTCAAAAGAAAATAACTAATATTTAGTCATATACGTATTAAAGATGTTATGTTTTCATAAAGTAAATTGGCACCATCCAATGCTTAAATACTGGCTGCAGATTTGAAGAAATAATCTTCCTTTGCTCTGTTGACCATGATTAAAATATTTGTCTAGTGTACTTACTTTTCTGATTTTGAATATGAAGTGCTCTGGTTCTCAGAAAGTAAGGTTTTAGTTATGGGGCAGAGAACAAAGGGACAGAAGTACCAGGATTATTTCATTATATTTATATGCTTTTTAGTTACAGATGTATACCTCATGCAAAATATTTTTAAACAGGATGAGATTTACTAAGAGAGATACTCAATCAAGGTTGCATGTAGAAGCCCTTGTGTGTGAAGATTTCCTAAGCAGAGTCCTCTTGGACAACTCATTGGATATCTGCTTTTCTTCAGAGTCCAGATTCTTTTTCTCTGCAGAGATTGCCTTTTGAAGGCAACATACAGCTTTAAGGCTGTGACCTAATTTCAAACATAGTATATTTTCATTAGCCCTCTATACTTAGTTTTTCCCAAATGCATGTTAGAATTACTTTTTTCCCCTGTTCTTAGTAGTATGCTTTAAGAGATACTCTATGGTAATATGTTGACCCTGAGCAGTATGACTTGAGATAGTCACAAATGTGAGTACTTGGCTCTTTGACATTATTTATCATATATTATTTTAAAAAGATTACCATGTAAAGTCAGTGGTCCTTTTAGTTTTCCTCTGTAAGCTGTGTAAGGCAAGCAGCCCACCCTCCTTGCATCTCCTTGCTCTGTATGAAATGCTTCTACATGCCTCCATTTTTGCTATTAGCCAAAATGCAAACATGAATTTTAAAGACTAGGATCTGTACTACCTTACTCTTGTTTGGACATTTATTCTAACACAAACCAGAGTAAAGTTGTACTAAATGAGAATTATAGCCTTTTGTTTTCCATTTGTATGGATGTAGTTCACTTCCTGAAGTGCTGTGTGGTGTGGTCATTTGGTAAATAACTTCATGCTCCAGCACTGACAAGCCCCTGTTTTGACTCCCAGAACCAGAAAGTGATTTATATAAGCTGTCACAGTATTAACATTAGTAATGCTTTCTTCCTCAGTGCTCTGAGAATCAAGTTGCTTGGCTTTTGAATATAAAATGCAACAAAGTGGGAAATGTATTGAATGGCAGTGTGAATTTTTAGGTAATGAAAACGGTGTGTCAGCAGATAATCGCTGGAGAGCAGATTCCCCCAAAACCATTTTAGTGGGTTTATTCATGTTTTTTCCTAGCTAGCATTATGCCCTTATAAGTTAGTTTTCCCTCAGTTATGTACATGTTCATTATCAAGAGGTAGTTTAACCTATCTTTTATTCTTTCCAAAAAGAGAAGACTCAGTTTTTTCCCCTTCATAAGTTAATCACAGTTACACTAATTCAGTTCATTGCCTGTTTTTGTCTGGAAGATGCCAAGACAGAGGCAGTGGAAATAGTTCAGGACTTTTGTTAACATCATACTCTTACAGAATCAAACAGTCCACATTGATTAAAATAGAAATTTTATATAAAAGCAAGAAAGGTACATTGCTCACCCCGCAAACTTCATTTTTTACCATATACTCACTGAAACTGTAACTTCCGTACATATAACTTCCGTGGTGAATTCAGACCTATTAGTTCATGGACATTGTAACCAAAAAGTTCACAAGCAGATTTCTGCTTATTTTGATTTACTCAGTTTTAGTTTACTCAGTTTATTTTAAGAGCCTGCATTTCTAAAATGTTTGGAAATCTGTTTGCTGATCTCAGGTTGATTACACAGATATGAAGGAAGGAAAGCAGAATAGCAAATTCATTTATGGAAACACTGATACTCAGATGTTTTCTCTGGAGAATATCCCTCATCTCTAGAATAAAGTTTATTTTCTAATGCTATTTTCTGCCATAGGATTGTACTTGCAGGGTGTGCCATATCATATTGATACTTTCTTATTTATATCTCTTCTCACCAAAAGTGGTTATTGCTATTCCCTACAGTGCTCACTACAACAAAACTTAGTGGTAGCAGCGTTTTTATTTCTCATTACATGTTTTTCTACTTTTCAGATATTGCTTTCTGAAACATACTTTCCTAGTGTGCTAACTGAAGTATGTGTATCAGTGGTTTATAAACAGCAAAAATGGGATTCTGGTAGAAGGGGAAAGCCTTATTGTTCCTTTGCTTGCCATTAATAGTCTAAGGAAAATTTCCAATCAGCCTGTGAATGGGAACAGTGCCCACATAGCAGATGGCTATGAGTGTAAGCATACAGAAGACCATGTCCATGCATTAAATGTGTTTACTGAGGGCAGACTTCCCAGGCTAAAATTTCATGTATCTGCAACTTTCGTGCCAATGATTGAGAGGATATGCTACTATTAGTTATCTTCCAAAGAAGTCTAACTTAAAGAAATAATAACATTTTTCTTATCTGCATAAAAAGTCTTCCATGAAGATAAAACAAACTTTTTTGTTTTATTGCATATGGAATTAACAAGGATTTTTTAAATTTCTTTTTAAAATTCTTATGTGGGATTTTTAAATAAGACCAAAAAGAAGTAAATGTATCATCTAACAGAAGATGAATTATTACATAAAATTACCATAGGTGTTTGTGCCCAAATTGTCATAGAGTTAATAAATGAAACTGAGATTCATTGGTTCCCCAGATATTTTTTTTTCCGTTGAAAGTGTTTTATAATCAGATCCTTTTATGCTTATCTGTATCGTTAGATTACTGCAGAGGAACTTGCTCGCATTGATACGTTTGCAGAATGTCACCACTGGTTTGCTTCATTAGAGTCTATTCCTCTGTTGCTTCTTATGGGAGAGACTTTTATCATTCTCATTTAATTCACAATACTGTTGTGTTTGTTGATAAAATCAGCAAACAATTCCAGGGTAATCTGTTCTAGATGCTTGATCTTGAATCAAATTTTTCTTATCAGCTACGCATGAATGTATAATTTGAAATAAATATAGATATTAAATCTACTTAGCAATCCTGATCAAGTGAAATAATCAATAGGTGGTCTTAAAAACCTTAAGAGAAAAATGATGGCAACTGACTACAGTGTTTGCATGAGTACAGGATTTTTTTTTTTTTTTTACATATGGAGTAGAACTAGTGTCCCTGTACTTTAAACTACATGAAAAGTATAGCTAGGATGATTAACTGAAATTTATTATCTGATTATTACTGAGGTCAAAGCTATACTATTTGAATAATAGCATTATTGAAAGCATTATTAAAGTTTTTACTATTAACATCAGCGTAATAGAAAGAAATAACACTTTACAACATGATTTTTGCTATTCAGCTCTTCTGTATTTTAGAACTCTTTCAACTTGGGCTGTTGCAATTTTTAAACAGATATATAAATATATGTTTAATTTTTTTTTTGTTATTCAAAAGACTAGATATTGAAGGCTGTAAAGCTCTCTTTGATGGATTGAAGTCTCGAGAAAAAAAAATGAAAATATTATCTCATTTATTCCTTTGGGAAGAGGAGGCAATGTCAGCTATTTTCTTATATATTCAGTATTATAGATCTTCACTCTTCTTTATGCCAGTGAGAATGTCATCTTTTGCGAAAATGGAAATCTCATTGCTTCTTCTGGTCTTGTATTCTTTGTATTGTTTGCAAAACAGTCAAGTAGCAATACTGAGACTCCAAAAAGGTTGGTTCCCGCCAGGAGGAGATTACTTTATTGTGTAAAAAAAAGGTAATCTGTGGGAGGCATTTTTTGAAAGCCCCTTTCAAACCACAGACTTGTTTTATTTTGGATACAGAAACATCTGCAAATATTCCACTGGGCAGAACATTTGATTAAAACTGTTACGGTTTTGGGTCTGTTACAGAGACTCAGAAGAGCTTGGTTGACTTCAGAAGGTAGGTCCCTAGGCATAAAGTACTACCATCTGAGTAAAAATGGTAAAATCTTGTACCTAGATAAGTTAGAGTAACTTAGGGAATGCATTATTTGCTTTCAGACAGGGTTTTCCATAACTTTATTTGAACTCCAGTATTGAAAAACATGCTTACCATTTGAATTTTGCAGAATAGTGTATGGTATCTCGAGAGGTAGGAGGGATGTGATTTCAGGTACATAATAATTCCATTTTAGGCAGGATATAGAACCAAAGATTTCTTTCTTACTTAATTTTCAAATTTCTTTTCTTCTCCTCCTTGCAGCACATATACATTGTGAACTGATTCTGTCCTCCTCTCCCCTACAGAAAATGCTTGTTCTGAAAGGGTCTTGCAAATTATTCTATGTTCAGTTGCTCCATAGCAAGCATGGCATTTTTACATTTTATGGTTTTGAAACTAACAGGAACAAGAGCAAAGTTCTTCTTTTTTTTTTTATTACCCAATTATTATACAATGGGTAGTCTGGACTNGTTAATTATTAATATCTGATTACATTATACAATGGGTAGTCTGGACTACAACAGAATTATTTAGCTTCAAGTAAAACTTCATCCGTTTAGCAAGCTATGTATATTTTTGCTTGGTTTTAATACATTAGCCATATCTTCTTGTTTACTTTGTTATATTTACTCACAAATCTTTGTCTAAGCAGTGAATTAAAATATCTCTATTTAAGATGTTAACAGCATTCAACATTAATTCAATAAAATGAACAATGTTTACTACAATTAATATAGCCTAAAGTAATTTGAATAATTGAATATCATTTTGTCTAGAGAAAACCATTTGTAGTAACACTTGCTTTCCTAAAGAAAAGCAGAGTGAAAACTCCAAATGTTATGTTGATAAATGCTTTGTAAAACCTGCTGATCTCATTGCATATGTGTGGGTAAGGCATCTAGACACTGGCATTCTCTTAACATTATTTATAGCTGCAGCAAAAAGCAAATGATAAGTGCACTCAAGTGCACAGAATGTTAAGTGTTTGAGACGGCAGCTTAAAAAGAGATCTGTGTACTCAGAGGAGAAATAGCCTTTAGGGTGTTCACAGCAGGAAGAACCCCAGAGAACAGATGAAAGCAGGTGTAGAAATGATAGAGTAATTCTTCTTTCCATTGAAGATGTTGAGAGTTTAGTTCAAGGGATTGCATTTTCAATCTATTCATTTTTCAGTTTCCTTTCTTTGACTTCTGCTGTAATTAGAAAGAGTTATAATAAAATATTTAGTTCAGAGAAGATGCAAATTAGGTCATCTGCCATAGTGACCTTGTAGATATGATGAAGACTTCATAAGAACATACCCGACAAAGGGAAAAAAACACAAAACACCACAATTATAAACTGTGAAGGGAAAAAAAATATTCAAACCAGACAGAAAACTAGAACGTCTGCCAAAATAACACACTTAAACTAGACCATGATACTTTGATGAAAGGTTAGTAAAATGTATACAATATATGGAAAAGGAAGACATTTGTATACCATATATAGTGATAAGAAATAGCTATCACATTTATTTGCCTGAAGAAAACCAAGCTGAGTGAGACTAAGCTGAGTGGTGTGGTTGACACACCTGAGGGACGGGATGCCATCCAGAGGGACCTGGACAAGCTTGGGAAATGGGCCCGTGTGAACCTCATGAGGTTCAACAAGGCCAAGTGCAGGGTCTTGCACCTGGTGGGAGCAACCCCCAGTATCAATACAGGCTGGGGGATGAGGGGATTGAGAACGCCCTGCGGAGAAGGAGTTGGGGGTACTGGCGGATGAAAAGCTGGACATGAGCTGACAATGTGTGCTTCTAGCCCAGAAGGCCAACCGTAGCCTGGGCTGCACCAAAAGCAGCGTGGCCAGCAGGTTGAGGGAGGTGATTCTGCCCCTCTACTCTGCCCTGGTGAGTACTCCCACCTGGAGTGCTGCGTCCAGCTCTGGAGCCCTCAGCACAAGAAAGGCATGGACCTGTTAGAGTGGGTCCAGAGGAGGCCACAAAAATGATCAGGGGGGTGTGATGTCTCTCCTATGAAGAAAGGCTGAGAGAGTTGGGATTATTCAGCCTGGAGAAGAGAAGGCTTTGGGCAGACCTTATTGCGGCCTTTCAGTACTTAAAGGGGACATACAAGAAAGATGGGGACAGACTTTAGCAGGGCCTCTTGCGACAGGACAAGGGGGGAATGGTTTTAAACTAAAAGAGGGTAGATTCAGACTCGATATAAGGAAGAAATTAGTTACAATGAGGGTGGTGAAACACTGACACAGGTTGCCCAGAGAGGTGGTAGATGCCCCATCCCTGGAAACATTCAAGGTCAGGTTGGTCGGGGCTCTGAGCAACCTGATCTAGTTGAAGATGTCCCTGCCCACAGCAGGGGCGTTGGACTAGATGACCTTTAAAGGTCCCTTCCAACCCAAACCATTCCATGGTTCTATTCTATGATAAAAATAATCTCTCATACTCTATCAGCTTCTTTAACCACTTCACTTTAATCATGATGTGGCTTAGAAGTTCAGCTTTATTTAATCCATTATTTCAGCTGCTATGATGTGTCACACTGAGAAAAGAAATATATCAGCCCCTAGTCTATTATAGCTACTCTTCTGACTCATAAGACATCAGGGCTAGTTTGGGGGAATAAAGATAAGAAAACTTTCCAGCACAGTTCTCTTCTAAATACTTAAATATATTTAAAGTAAACTCAACCTCATTTAAGTGAATTGTTCTGTGTGCACATGCAAATTTTAACATTGTAATTGAACTACCAGTATTTTCAGTAGTGTGCCAACAGAAATTCTCCCAGACATTCCTTTCAGAGATACTTTAAAACCATCGTATCTTTTGTCTCACATTGTGTTTATTTTAAAAAATATGTGTTTAAATAATATTACTTATGTATTTTTTAGTAAGTTCACAATTAGTAGGAAATAACACATATACAGAAAAGCTATTTTTCATGTTTTGGGAGAGGTCCATGTTCCTTGTAATGAAAAGAAACACTTAAGGCTAAAGCTTTTACTTCTCTTCTTCTGCTGACTAATGAAAATGTCATGGGAAATAATCTGGTTTTGCTGCTGCATTCTCTTTCCAGGGTTGCTTGTGTGAACATGTGTGTGATAATGCCTTGTAGCTGTTGTAAAGAAAGATTGAAGTTATTGGCCAGTGAATGAATGGCTCTTCCAATAGGGTGTAATAATCACATTTTTGAAGTGGCCCAGAATCCCAACCTATCTCCTCATGTGTGTTTGCTGTGAATTGGAATTTTTGTTATTGTTGGCATCTCAGAGATTTCCTACATCAGTCTTTTCAACACTGCCAAAATCCCATTTCTGTCTGTTTTCAGCCACACTAACAATTGCCATAAACTTTGTTGAAAAAGAAAGTGCATTTCCTAAGATTTCTGTTAATGCTTCCCTACATTGTACGTTATAATAGCAAACAGAGAATCATCATCCACACTGCAGGGACCAGGCAACTCAGCAGCAGGAGGAGGCTATAATTTACTGTAAGGCAAGGAACAACATTACCTAACAATTGCCAGGCTTATATCTTACAAGTACAGCAAGAAGAGAAGAACATGGTTTGGTTGTTTATATTTTTGTGTAATTTGTATATAATGCAGAAAAAAGGAAGCTGTAAGAATAGATTGGTAGTGTTAGATTAACTGTTGGACTTGATGATCTTAGAGGATCCAACCTAAATGATTCTATGATTCTAATAGATTGCTTCAAATATAAATAATCTTGTACCAGAGCTTAATAAAATTAGTAGAACTCTGATATTAAGCTGAGCTTTGGATTTCCCTGCTTACATAGAATCATGGAATCATTAAGGTTGGAAAAGACCTTTAAGATCATTGAGTCCAACCGTCAACCCAACACCACCATGTCCACTAAACCATGTCCCTAAACACCTCATCTACACGTCTTTTAAATACCTCCAGGGATGGTGACTCCACCACTTCCCTGGGCAGCCTGTTCCAAGGCCTGACCACTCTTTCAGTAAAGAATTTTTTCCTAATGTCCAATCTAAACCTCCCTTGGCACAACTTGAGGCCATTTCCTCTTGTCCTATCACTTGTTACTTGGGAGAAGAGACAGACCCCTACCTCGCTACAACCTCCTTTCAGGTAGTTGTAGAGCGTGATAAGGTCACCCCTCAGCCTCCTCTTCTCCAGGCTAAACAACCCCAGTTCCCTCAGCCGTTCCTCCTAAGACTTGTGCTCCAGGCCCTTCACCAGCTTTGTTGCCCTTCTCTGGACACGCTCCAGCACCTCAATGTCTTTCTTGNGAAGGAGATCAGGTTGGTCAAGCAGGACCTGCCTTCCATGAACCCACGCTGGCTGGGCCTGATCCCTTGGTTGTCCCGGACATGCCTTGTGTACACCCTCAAGATGAACCGCCCCATAATTTTCCCCGGCACCGAGGTCAGGCTGACCGGCCTGTAGTTCCCCAGATCCTCCTTCTGGCCCTTCTTATAATTGGGCATCACATTGGCAAGCCTCCTGTAGTCCAGGTCCTCACCTGTTATACAGGACTGCTGATACATGATGCGGAGTGGCTTGGCAAGCTCCTCGGCCAGCTCCCTCAGTGCCCTCAGGTGGATCCCATCCGGCCCCATAGACTTGTGAGGGTCCAGGTGGTGTAGCAGGTCGTTAACTGCTTCCTCTTGGATTATGGGGGGTTTATCCTGCTCACCATCCCTGTCTTCCAGCTCAGGGGGCTGAATACCCTGAGGATAACTGGTCTGACTGTTAAAGACTGAGGCAAAGAAGGCATTAAGTACCTCAGCATTTTCTTCATTCTCAGTGGCAATGTTCGCCCCTGCATCCAATAAAGGATGGAGATTGTCCTTCACTCTCTTTTTGTCATTAATATATTTGTAAAAACATTTTCTGTTATCTCTTATGATAGTGGCTAGATTACAGAGCTTATCAGATCTGATAATAGAATACTAATATTCTGTTTAGTATACACCCAGAGAACAAGGCTGGTCAGTAAAAAAATCCTCATCCAAGCTAGTGGAGGAAGAGTTATCTCTACTTCCTGTGTGGCTGCTATGAATGGCTTACAAGCCAGCATGCAGTGCTGTAACAGTTTCTTGGGTGGTTTTTTTGTTTGTTTTTTTATTATTATTTTTATGTATTCTTACTTCCAAAACATTGGTGGCCATGCATTTGCATGGTCTTGATTAATTAGCCCAGTAATTTCTGAACTGCAGGTGTCAGGGCTTTGCCCTTGAGGAAGTAGCAGCAAGTCCTCTCTCTCCAGAAATTACTTTGATCATGGTCAGTTTGGTTGTAGCTTAAAGTTTAGACACTGTATTACAGGGTTTCTGTGATATAAATAGGCAGAAGTATTACTGCTGAACGCATGAGAAATATGAACTGATTTTGTTTACTACTGTCAGAAGTGTCAGCCCTGACCCAAGCAAAAGCCTTAAAAAGGCAAACAGTAAGAGCTGGCAAATCCAAAGAAGAAAAGAGGAGAATTTGCATTTGAGCCTGTAAAATCATAGAATCATAGAAACATTAAGGTTGGAAAAGATCTCTAAGATCATCAAGTCCAACTGTCAAGGCCAAAAGGAAGAAAGAGAGAGAGACCCCTTCCTGTTTTTAAAGACAGAGAATAGGAAAATATATTAGTGGTAATTTACTGGAAACAATGAAAAATTAAACGTAAATGGCTGCAGAAATTGCATTATTCCTTAGCGTTACCCAAGAGCCTATGTAGAAGAGGAGAACTGGAGGGGGGAAAGAAATAGAAGAATGATCACAACAGTAAGAGAAAGGGAAAGACAGAGCAACCTCTAGCATGTAGCAACGTAGCATATAGCAACAGTAAAAGACTGGTGAACTTCAGGCAAATGAAAGAAGTAGAGCACAGGACAAAATATTCATATCTACATGAAAAAAGGTATAAATTTATGTAACTGAAGATTTTTTTTTTTAAAAAGATGAATGGTAGCAGAGCATAATCAGAAAACAGACGTATAGGTTATATTCGAGAAGTAGGATATGGGATACAAACCCGGTTGCTTCCTGCATTCGGGTTGTTTCAAATAGTAGAAAAGGATAGCTCCACATTACCACTGTATGTATATACTCTGTGTGCTTTTATGTGTGTATATATATATGTATATACTTACACACATGTGTATACTTGTGTATGGAGAGTTGGCTATGGGTCCACATCTGCTGCAAATGTTCATATTTTTTATGTATATGTTGATTTTTTTTAATTGTACATGTTTATTTGTTTGCCATGGTTGTACTTCATTCACTTATGTTGCTTCACTCTTCCGCGTCCTTATGCGATTATGTTTTTAGAATAATAAGAAAAACAAAATGTTTGTAGTTTAAGGTGAAGTTTGATCAGTTTGTTGAAGAGACTATGTGGCACAATGTTAAAACAAAGAAAGGTGTATGCTGGAAGATGAAATAACTCTTTCTAATATTAGATGTTTCTTAAATCCCATCATAAGATGCTACTGCTTCCCACAGCCTGCTTTCCAACATTAAACCGGCAGAAATGTGGGCATGATATTCTCCCTCTCTTTAAGAATGTAAACCAACACCCCTCAGAACATACCCACATGAAACTCCTGAGTTTATTATTCTAAGATTTGTAATAGGCCTGATAGTGAATCTTTTACAAATAGACAATTACGCAAATGAATAACATGTCTAATGTCAACAACTATGCAATAGGTGTATGCTTCATGGAGCTCTACTGAGTCAGATAATTTCAGTAGAACTTAAATAAAGCCCTTGTATACTTGGTCCGTATATTATTGTAGGTGGTAACTTTTCCCATCTTGTCAATTTTTAGGTCTTCAGCTAGAAAGTTGCACTGAAAGAATTCCTTTTGTTTTTCATGCTAAAGAGAATCATAAAGGGAACACAATGATATTCACTGACCATGGGATGCTTCAAAAAAAATTATATCAGAAAAGATAGATTTTGAGACTAGTAAAATATTTATATTTTTATTCTGCCTCTTGGGCCCCTGTTATAAGTTGATACAAAGAAATAATTCCACCATTCAGATGTGTGCAACTTTCAAATATTATCTTATTTGTTGTACGTGGGTTTCCTATTGACTTGGGGAAGAATGGTGGAAAGCTGCCTGTCAGAAAAGGACCTGGGGATGCTGACTGACAGCCGGCTGAACAGGAGCCGGCAGTGTGCCCAGGTGGCCAAGAAGGCCAACGGCATCCTGGCCTGTATCAGAAATAGTGTGGCCAGCAGGAGTAGGGAGGTGATCGTGCCCCTGTACTCGGCACTGGTGAGGCCACACCTTGAGTACTGTGTTCAGTTTTGGGCCCCTCACTACAAGAAAGACATTGAGGTGCTGGAGTGTGTCCAGAGAAGGGCAACAAAGCTGGTGAAGGGCCTGGAGCACAAGTCTTAGGAGGAGCAGCTGAGGGAACTGGGGTTGTTTAGCCTGGAGAAGAGGAGGCTGAGGGGTGACCTTATCACGCTCTACAACTACCTGAAAGGAGGTTGTAGCGAGGTAGGGGTCTGTCTCTTCTGCCAAGTAACTAGCAATAGGACGAGAGGAAATGGCCTCAAGTTGTGCCAAGGGAGGTTTAAATTGGACATTACGAAAAATTTCTTTACTGAAAGAGTGGTCAGGCCTTGGAAGAGGCTGCCCAGGGAAGTGGTGGAGTCCCCATCCCTGGAAGACATGTAGATGAGGTGTTTAGGGACATGGTTTAGTGGGCATGGTGGTGCTGGGTTGACGGTTGGACTCAAAGATCTTAGAGGTCTTTTCCAACGTTAATGATTCTATGATTCTATATATTGATGCTGCTCACCTTCTCTGAAGCATCCATTGCAAATGTGCCATCTCAAAATAACTACTTTAATTAAAATATTATCCTCCAACAAATAAACACCTGGACATTGTGATGCCTTTTCAGAACTTTGTACTGTCTGCCCTGTCTGCGTAAGGTCATAGTCATCTTCTACCTTTGGTCTTAAGTGGTATGCCTTGTTCTTATCTTTTTCCCAGTTGCTTCTGCCTCTGTTTTTGAAGAATTCAGTGGGGACTGATAACCTTTTAATACACATTTAAAAACAACCTACACAATTATATTGTTGGAACACAATTTTGTGGTTTTTTGTTTTCTGTAGAATGACTTTCAAATCTTGCATATAAAATACTACTATTTATTGGTGACTAGAAGTATTTATAAGGGGGTATAGTGTCTGCGTAAGATGCTGGTAAGTGTTGTCTACAAGAAAATGACCTTTGGGTCCTGTATAGCAGTCAGGATGATTTCTGGCAATCTTTTGTTTGTCCTTAGGGGCTTCTCACTGACTAGATGTAGTCTAGATGCATTCTCATCAGACTGTGTTTACGCATAGCGGTATTGGAAGTAATAAGCACTTGGTTTTGTCTAGCATATGAGTCAGTAAATACATAAACAGGTACAGATTTATGACTCTGCACTTCAGAGTATCACGGTGCTTGATATACAGTGCAGTCAACTTTATCTGAATGTCACAGAGGATAGTGAATATATCTATAATACCAAGGTCATTTTTGATGTAATTAATAGGTTGGGATTTCTTTTGTACCAGAGTTTCAAATAACTTTAGTTCTCCTAATCAGGATTATTGGATACAGAATGGGTGTTCTTGAAATATGTAAATTATCCTGTGAAATACACTCATACAGATATTAAGCGTAGGCTGATGTCTGCTTACCAGTGTGAATATTTTAGTGGATAGCATTTCTCTTGGAGACATATTGACTCTTTAGCAAGTAACACAAATTCCAAAGTGTTTATTCACGTTACTAGGGTTAGTGAAGCCTTCTTGGGTGGGGTCAATGGAAAAACTCTCACTGTTATCAGTGGATTAAATATTTCAATTTGGCAAAACTGCCAGCCATCACTATTCACAAGGTAACTACATTTTATCTCACCTTTACTATTCTCCATCCAACAGCTTTGCTGAGCATACTTGAGCTACACTTCTTTTTTTTTTTTTGTAGTGTTTTGTTTTTTTGTCAAGGAAATATGCCATGACTGTAAAAGCTACAGTAGCAGACCAATATTTTTTTTTTCTTTCTAAATGGGAGTGATGAGCTTAGGTAATATTCCAAGAACCTTCATCTACATATCTACCTTTTTTAAATTGTAAAAGAATCAAAATAACTTTTCTTCTCAGTTACACCTTACTTCTAGAACTAGAAGAAAAAATTGACTTATAGTGTTTCCGAGCAGAAACAATGCCTTGCTCTGTTGCATGTGTGGGGCTAAGGCATTGGAAGAGATACCTTTAATAAGCATGCAATTTTTTTAGCATTCCATTTAAGCAAATATGAAACTTAAATAGTAACTGTGGCTATATAACAACTGAAAAAGTAAAGGGAAGATCCATCCTGGGATAGCGTGTGCTACATTCTGCACAGTTCTATTAGTCACAGAAGAAAAGCCTGATGTCTGCTAAAACAATCCTTGGGCTTCTGAATTTCACTCAGTGCTATTGTTCATGATCTGTCTTCAGCTGTTCACGTGCCAGGTGAGCCGTTACAAGCTGTTTTAGTTATGGACTCTCACTATTTAATGTGTGGATGTGATGGGGTAGTCTGAGCTTGGTTTGGGAATTTTACCAGAAAGAAATCTTACTAAAGGGAAGATTAATTCTATTTCATTTAAAAGGTAAGTAAACTTTGAGTTGTGTATAGTTAACTAGATTTCAAGATTGTAGAATACAGACAAGGAAGCTCTTGTGAATACCATAAGCATAGATTATCATCTGCCCTGGCCATCATGCTTGGATCTCCTGAGGAAAATTCCCTAATGCTTGGTAATTTGTAAATTAATTTAACTTCCAATGTCTTTTTTATTTTTGGAGCAAATAATTCAAGTCAGTCTAAGCAAATATATTACCATATCATTATTTTTCTATTCACTGGAGGTTCGGTCTGAACACAAGGAAAAACTTCCTTACCATGAGGGTGACCGAGTACTGGCACAGGTTGCCCAGAGAGGTTGGAGACTCTCCACCCTTGGAGATATTAAAAAGCTGACTGGACATGGTGCTGAGCAGGCTGAGCCAGCTTGAGCAGGGGGTTGGACCAGATGACCTACAGAGGTTCTTTCAAACCTCAACTATTCTGTGATTCAGTGATATTAGAAATTTATTTTAAAAGGGAGTTATTTTTAATATTTGGATTACTTTGATTTGTCAGTGGAAAATGTTTATGTTGTAATCATCTATACACAAGAAATTTCCTGGTTCAGCTTTTTCAGTCCCTCGTAGAACTGCCTTTCACTATCAAGATCTTTATGTAACTAAGCTATATTAGCAATAGGTATTTGGCTAGAAATAACAAAGTATGTATGGTGGCAGAGTTTGAATTGTCTAACAGCAAAATCTTTTCCCAGGGAATTTTTTACCATATATTGTCTTGTTTTCATCCTAAATAGTGAACAGTCATCTTAGTGGAGAATGTCTTTTTCCAGCAGCCTGCTTGTTTGCAAACCTCACACCTTCAGCAGCTTTGTTTTTAGTAACTCTCCCACTCTTAAGCTGTAATGCCAGGTGTATTTTACTAGGGGGATTTGTAGTCACTGTTATTTCCGCAGGCACAGGAATAGTATCTTGTAGATGTGAATGGGATTGTAACTCCTGGTTATGAGGGTGTGGCAGAATACCGGTAACAACATATGTCTATGTATGGCAGGCAGTTTGGGTTACAAGAAACTAAAGAAACTTTCATTTTTGTATTTTGACTTACCTCAGTTTATCTATGCATCATACTGAGCTAAAGGAAAATTCAGACGTAGTTTGGCTTCCAGTCAGTCATAACAGAGGAAATATATAGAAAGAAACATGTATCTGTGTAAATTGGTTAGCAATATATGGATGGTTCCAGCTAGGTGCTGCAGCATCAGAATAAGCCCTCATCTGTGGAGGCATGAAAGGCGTTGCCTGAACATGTATTGTCTTGCCACTTTGCCAGGGAGACTGAGAACTGATACTGTATCTGAAGTAACAAGGTGCAGCAGAAGTACTGTGAGGGCTTAGATTTGTGCCTTTCTCATTTTGATTGAAAAGATTTATTGAATTTTGAACGCAGTTGTCATGGTTNGTGCTAATAAGAGTTGGAAGGTCAAATAATACTTGATTAAGTTGAAAGGTTCAGCAGTCAATAGTTGTAATGCCTACCACAAATCATGATTTCACAGACACATTTGTATTTAACTAAACTATAACAAATGAGGCACTTAACCTACATAAGGCTATAGGTTCTGCTATGGGTAATTACAGCAGTAGTGTCTAGTGCTTCCTGCCTTGTTGGAGTATCACCTGGTCAATCATCTGCAGTAGGAATGTATCACTAGAATAAAACTTCCTTGGGGGCAGAAGCAATCACTCAGTTAGCAAGGCTGAATATTAGGATATGTAGTCATTAATTTGGATTACTTATGATCATGACATTCATTGTTCCTGAGAACAGCTGTGACCGTGAAGTTGTTGATTTGACAAAGACGGAAAATTGAGTCTTTGCACAGAATAGATATTAGCAACCAAAGACTGAGTATCTATCTATGACATGGATCAGATTAAGGGGAATTTAGTTTTCTGAAAATTTGGTTTAGAAAAATTGCAACATCTTACTTGGATCTCTTTCCACTTTTTCTTCTGCTAGCTTCCTTGACTCTTTTGCCTCCTCTTCTTTATTTTGCTATTACACTTTATTTCAACAAAGTCACAACTTTAAATAGAGCATATTTGGAATTTCAGTGGTGTAACAGAAATATTCAAGCTAATCTTTCTTTTTTTTTTTTTGTATTATAGACTTTACTGAGGCTTTCTGGAAAGTTTTGTTAGTACATACATAACAATTACAGCACAGAATCTGAACTAAAACTAATAGTACTATGTTTATCTTCTTATAAGATATAAAAATGCAGAATCCTCTTGTGTATGAACACTTTTGTGTTCTAGTAATTAAGGCAAAGCAAATATATGCATACAAATGCAAAAGTAAAAAACTAAACACCCAACAAGTAAATTTTTTATGAGTTGGCACCAAATGTCTTTTTTCCCTTGAGTTGGGAGACATTGAGAATAGAACTTTCTTATCTGTCTTCTATACACCTTTCACTACTTTATCTAACTGTCAGTCTTATTTTTATTCACCTCTTTCCAAGGGGAAAAAAAAAATATTTTTTCAGTGTCTCTTTAAATGAGCATTTTACTTTTGGGTAAGGGCACATCATTGTTTTTTATTTTTATTTCCATTTTCTATGCTTATCAGTTGCAAAACAAGCAAGACATTAAGTAACTACTCCCAAACTCACTTAAGTCAATATCCTTGGATCATGTTTCAAATTTTTTGTTTCAGTTATTCCGCTTATACAAAGTAGTTTTTAATTTCATACTTTTAAAGGTTTTTGATTAAATGTCATTAAGATTTAATGCAATATGTGTGTTGAAAAGGAACTAAATAAAATTCAGCATGTCAGTTAAATCTTGTGTACACAATAAGCAAAATAAAATTATTTAGTCATAAGAAAGTTTAGTGTGGAATTAAGATCACTAAATTTATGTCAGCTAATTCTTTTCAAAAAGTCTGGTAAATAAGTTCAGGGAAGGATCGTCTACCTGGCATTTGTTTTGTGGGTCTTTTCTTTTTTTTCCTCCCCCCCCCATGAAGAATCCTGTTTGCCATAGCTATTTCAAAATCTGTAAGATTTCAGTGGGGTGTATCGTTCTCTGAGATGCACAGCATGGATTTCTACTAACCTTTGTCTACTGGCATGCAGTTGATACTCATATATTTAAGTTCCTGTGTTCATATAGTCAAGTTCTGGTGATCCCATGTTTCAGTGAAGGATCAGTTTAAAAACCTAAGATGTAAGTGGAAGGTTTTTTCTTTAAGTAGAACAGATTATTGCATTGGAATTATATTTTTCTCAGAAGTTCTTACTGTAAATGGAAACTAATGTTAAGATCTTTTCACTCTTTCTTTTCTTCAGTTGTTCCTCTCCATTTTGTTTTTCTTGATAGCTGGGCTGTTTCTCTCTCACAGCAAACAAGTAGTACTTGATTAAGTCAAAGAAGGTTAAACAAAGGCTTTACTTAATTTAAATCTTTGAATTCCTCAGATTAATTACTCTGCATTCCTACAAAATAAGACCACATTCCCTCAAAAGTTCCTGTTGGAAGGACTGCTTCATTTGTAAGATGCTTGGATCATCATCATGAGTGTGATGCACTTTGAGTTTCAGCTGAGAACAGTGATTTTCCAGATAAAATGTTCAGAAGCACATTTCAGGATTTGTGACTTTTAAATGTTTTAACTAAACAACTCTTGACTAATTGTGCACTCCATAATGATCCAACATTATTTTCACAAATGTGGAAGTAACATGCAGGGAAAAATAAATTTAATGACACCCCAACAGTAATGAGAAATAAAAGCTTTAATTATTACACTATTTTAATGAACAATGCATGCAGCACTAACTATAGTTTTGAAAGCCTCCTACTGGGTATTGTCACTGGATGAGGCAGAAGGCAGGATTCTCACAGTGTGATGAACCATTAGTTTAAGAAGTGTAAATTACACAGATAAAGATTGTTTGTAAAGTGGTGAATCGAAATCCTTTCCCCCTTGATTTGACATCAGCTTCATATTCAGATTCTCCAACATGACACACAGGTGATGATGAATGAACTTCTTTTTCTGTGTGTTCATGTTTGATTTATCATAGTTGGACAGCCTATGAAGTGTAGAGCTATATAGAGAAGTGAGCATTACGAATAGCAAACTCTCAAATACATATTCTGTGCATGTATACATGTTTTCCTCAATGATAACCTAAACTACATGCACATGTAGAATTCCCTCTAAGAATTTGAGGAATCTGGTAAGATTGTCTTTCTGTAATTCTGTTTATTTTACTGATCTATATACGAATCACAATCCAATTACTATGCTTGTTTCTTTTGAAATTCATGGAATTGTCATCTGACCTACCCACTGGTTTTGTTTGTTTGCTTGTTTTTTTCTGGAAAGTGAGTTAATTGTGATTTAGTGGGACTCCTAGATATTTTCTTCCCTGAGATAGAATAAGAAATTTACGCTTCATGATTTTTCTTAGATATTTCTAGCTAGTAATTCTGGAATTCATATGTGAAATTTTTTTTTTTCCCTGAGATAGATAGACCAAATCATTGTTTCTTCTTGGCACTAAAGATTGCTTGTGGGCAAAAAGTTCTGCACAATGACACAGAATCAAGCTGCTTGCAATCATGGATAAACATATATTTATTTGTTTATTTTTGCAGCACTCTTAAGAACTTCTACATCTATAGCTGTGCCTGTAATAAATCTGACCTCAAGATTAATCCTGTATCTACGAATAAATGAAAAAAGTTGTACTGTGACAGAGTATTTGCAGTTGCCTGGATGGTTTGGGGGTTTTTTGTTTGTTTGTTTTTAAACCTATGTTTAATAATAATGGAATTGAGCATCCTGAGAGGTTAATGATGAGATCTTAACTTTCTTTTCTTCCTAGTGGGAAACCCAGTGATAATGAGTGGGCTCAGAGTATAGAGGCGATAGATATGTATTGAGTGAGTGTTGGCAACTTTGTAATACTTTTTTTTTTTTTTTTAATGAAAATGAAGAACAATGAATAGTTTCCTGTCTTTCCCGTGTAAAATATGTGCATTGTCATTCTTTATTCTTCACAGAAGAAAAGGTATCTCTTCCCAGGCCCTGTTACTTTCAAAAACTTGAAAATAGCTTTTACTTGGAACTCCAACAGTACATAAACAGCCAGCGTCTTGGAAATTTGTTGAGTACTTTATTGAAGTTAGCATTGCAACATTACCTCTGCTATCTGATCTCCATCTGCTGATAACCCAGAGCATTGCATGCTTCTCCAAGACAACCATCCAGAGAAGGGCTTTACCTGGGATTCAGGGGTTTCAGCCTTGAATTTTGAGATTGATTGGGAGCCTCTCTGTTCAACGTCTGTACCGTCCATGGAGCAGCTAAGGATCATTTAATTCTATCTTTTGTAGTCTTTCAAGCCTTTTCTGTTTTTACTATGCCACCATCATGTCTTACCTAGTTCCACTGTTGTAGGTTCAAAGGCACACGCAGCTCTGTTTTCTCTACTTGTGTTACAGAAGATTAATCTTTGCAGCTGCACTCTCAGACAGGTCTAGTCTCCTCCCAATAATTTTCGGATCCAATTCAAAACTTCCTTCTTTTCTTTCAAAAAAATTCTGTTGACTTTGTTGCAATTTGTCTTTTTGATTCAAGACAAATTCAGTATTAGCATAAGTAGATATCTTTTTACTGATTCTTTAGTTTACTGATAGTATAAGGTACAATAATGATCTGGATATTTTCACACAAAATATAGGCTTCTAGAAATATTACAATTTAAAATGAAACTTAACATTAACTCAACTTATGCTGAAATTGTTCTTTTTTCTTCTTTCCTGTTCTTACATTCAATATAGCAACTTATTTGGCTGCAAGTCTTCTCTAAAAACTCATGGTTACCATTTCTGGATTCCCAATAGACAGAATGTTCTTTCTTTTTTCTCATTTCATCAGCTCTGAAGCTCACTTCATTCAGGTAAGAGGTGACATGCTCTTTTCTCTTGGACTACTTTCCCAGCAACACAGAATAACTGGGCTTCAAGGGGGCCTCAGGAGATTGCCTCAGGCAACCGCCCTGCTCAGGCAGGGTCAGTTATAGCAGGTTGCCCAGCACCATGACCAGTTGGGGTTTGCCTGTCTCCAAGGATGCAGACTCCACAGACTCTCTGGGGAACCTGTTCCAGTGTTTGACGCCCCTTGTAGCAAAAAAGTGTTTTCTTGTGTTTAAATGGAATTTCCTGTGTTTCCATTTGTGCCCGTTGCCTCTTGTCCTGTCACTGGGCACCACTGAGAAGAGTGTGTCTGTACATGTGTATAGTACGATGGTGTTGATGAAAGCACAGAGGTAATTTACTCAGGGAGAAATTTTGAACTCTTCTTTGGGACAAACAGAATTTTTCTTGACTGAGTCTGCTTATCTTTCTCTCTCATTAAACCATACTTTTTTTTTTTTTTTTCCTTCACTCCCCCTATAATGGACGGATTAATTGGTAAGATTTCTAATTAGATACAAGAGAATTCTGGACACATTTTTTTTTTTCACTTTCAATGCAGTAGTCATATTTTATAACTCTTTGAAAATTAAGCATTGGGGTGATTAAAGTGATGTCCCTCCTTCTTCAGCCTCACCATCTACTATAAAAGCTGCCCTTAAGGAGCAGTCTGCAAGAGCAGCATGTGTGATTCTTTTTAATGTGACGCATACTTTCTTTTACTCTTCCTTTGACAGTAAAAGAATTATGATGTTGACATTTAAAGTATCATAATTGGCATCTGATTTAGTGTCCATTAACATGAATGAGTCCTGTTTCTTTAAATTATTCACTCATTCATTCACTCTGCAAACCTAAGTAAATTACTGTATGATTAAACTAAGAATGTTCAGGTTTTCAGTGTTTCTTTATAGTCCTAATTTATACAGAATTCATGTACGTCAGACACTAAAAATGATATCTGTCTATTTCAGATGGCTGCCCATGTTTACTTCCCAAGAAATGTTTTTTCATGTATGTGATGATTCATACACTTAACAAAAATTACTGATACAAAATTTACCATTCTGGTTTCATAAGCATAATTTTGTAAATTTTGTTTTGTTTTCTTTCTGAACTCTATAGTTGAGTCTCATTTTACGTAAACTTTCTAAAAATACTTATGTGGTTGCTACAATACTGATTTTTAGACTGTTCTCCCCACTCGTACTTTCCAGCAAGAACCCCAAAACCTTAATGTGACAGACAAACCCCACAAATAATATGAAGCCCGTTAGCTTATTTAGGTGTGTGCAGTCAGGGAATTCTTATTCTCTAATAAATGTTTTTGTGGTAATTCTATTATGAGATCAGAGGAACGAGGGTGTGCAGCATGAATGTAGCTGTTACCATTTCTGGTCAGCCTGCTGCCGGATTGGCTTGTCATCTGTGTAATCAGCCAGCTGATTAGCCAGCATAGAGCTGCCACCTTGCCCCAGCACGTGCAGTGCTTGCCTCCTCAGGGGAGCCATGGTCAGTGGAGAAAGGGGAGTCTGAAGGGAGCTGGGGGACCAGGTGTGGGGGATGCAGGAGGAGAGCTGGGAAGGAGAGTGGACTGTGGAGATGTGGAACACAAATTTTTGTAGAAAATTAAGCTTTATTAATTCATAAAATAACCTCTTTTCTCTTCTGAAGTACTTTGTGATATAATATTCAGCATTAATTAAAACCTTGGGTGTCCGATTTAGTTTGAAATGGTTGTTATAAAGTGTGAAGTCCTACAAGGAGCAAAAGCTGTGTATTGAAATAGATGGGGTTTGAGTAGATTAGAACATTAGGTAAGTTTGTTTTGTTCATTCCTCTTGCATGAACTGTATCTGCCAAGGATGCACATTTTCCTCTATTTTAAAGTAACTAAATTTCATAAATAATTTACAGTAAAAAAACTTCGATTTCTATTCAGATTTTCAGACTAAATATATTTATCTAGCAGACATATGTCTGACATATTTGCTTACAAAAAGCAGGGAAAGATTTCTCTGTGGCAAATAGTTTCTGTATGTATATGGCTGTTGATTTCAAATTAAAATTTACGCTTATCTCCACAATGCAGACCATGAAAATCAATGTTGTTTTATACAAACATATGTACTAATATCTCTCTCATAACTTTTTCTGACTTGTCATTTACTAAAATTTAAAAACTCTGTGTGACGATCCATTGTGACATTTTAGACTTTCATGGAAAGAAGGATTTAAGAAAAAAGGGAGGAACAGCAGTAAAATGCTTCATCTCTTTCAATGACTGTTGCTGTGCATAGAAGAGAGTTATTTTAAATATTAAGGATGCAAAAGTATTTCTAAATTTGAGATTCATTTTATTTCATCAAATTGGTATGTTGCATTCCAGTTTCTCTGTACAAAAGGAACACATTATGTATTATGAACGCTTCAACCTTTAAGTCTTGGTTATGAAAAAAGAGAGTATTATACTAGCCTTCTCTATGAAAAAGAGTTTAAGGTGTATCGTTCAGAAGATGCTTATTTCGAAAAAGGTATAATGAAAATCTTTAATGAAAGTTTCTTAACATACCAACTGAGACAGAGGAAGGGGCAAACCAATATTGTTCAATCATCATCTTACGCTAATGAAAACCTCAAGAGAGAAATTTTGTGCCAATAACTACCCGAAAATGATTCATGTTACATAATGCCTTGACAAGCAGTGAAAAGCGGGGATGAATAGGAGTTTTAGAAAGTTGTATCTTAATGTTCCTGAACTGTGTGATTCCGACCTCTGATTTCTGTTCTCCCAGAGAGAGCTTCCCATGCATTGGCTCATAGGATAAAAGATGTGAAGAGCAGGTTATATGTTAGCAAGCAACTGACATGACATGCTCCTAGAAACTCTCTTCTAGCTGTGCTGGGGCAGGGGGGTGTGTGTGTGTGTGTGTCTGTACATGTATTCCAGAAGAAGGGGAAGGGGTCCTGCCAGATACAACCATCTCGGTCACAGCTTAATGCTGTATCCTTTGCCTGCCAGTGAGGAGTGGTTGGTGGAGATGCATCAACCTGCATATGGCTTGGTGGGAGGCACAGAACGGGACGGGCACCATTATATTGAAAAAGTGGCTCTTTCTGGGGACAGCTTCAGTAAGTCTCTGCAGATGAGAAAAGTGCATATTGTTTGCAAGCAAGTATGAAGGAAATAATTTTCCCTGATCATACACAGTGAAACAATATCTCTAAAGGTATCATTGCTTGTGCCACAGTAACACAAGTATTTTATGTTTGACAGTCATCCTTAGCAGACTTCTGTTCTACCCTACGCCAGAATTTTAACTAGAACAATAGGACAAAGTAGGAATCAGTTCTTTCATTGTAACGGCTCTGGTCAGAGCTGCAACACCACGCAGCCAGGATGCACAGGGTGCCAAGATGTTCCCTTGTGTTGGACCGAGGTCTCACACTGTATGAAAGGGGCTGGTTATTTGCTGTCACAGTTAACAGTCATAACACACCTATGGTTTTGACTTCTCTTTTTTTTCTTCCTCTACCAGTTAGTTGTTCTTTTACACTGTCCAGACCCTGTAATAATATATTCATGCAATATTTTTCAGCTCTGTGTGTCATATAGCTTAAGCACCGTGGCAACTTGTTTCCATCTGAAACGGGATGGAAACAAATAGGTTGCCAGCTGCTGACTGCAGACTTCCTGTACCTACCTTAACTTTTTTTCCATATATGATTATGTAGTCCACTTCCAGTTTACAGTTAACTTTGATGAAGTTCTCATATTTTAATGAAAAAACTGATAATAATACCATAGACATGTTTCATCTTATTAGTCTGGGAAATTACAGTTGTTGCCATATATATAATTATATCAGATTTATTAAAGGCTGTCATTAAACAGATTCAACAACAGTGTATATACATATGCAGGTAGGCACACCCAATGGCAAAAAATTTGCTATTCTGCTGGAAGGAGAGTAGGAAAAATAATTTACTGATATCCATTTGTCTAATACTTACTGGGTACATACAGTAAAGAACCAGGAAATATGCATCATTCCATCACTATTTTAAACCTTGGATGAATAGCAAAATGCATAGGCCTATTTGTTATGCTGCCATATCTCTTATAGAACAAATTACAGTGATATAAGAAGTTCAGTGTATACCAGATATTTCACATATTAACAATAAATCATGAGCATACAAAAGTGAGCGTTAATGTTTGTGAGTAAATGATGCCTCTTTCTACATACAACCATAATGAAGTCAATAGAAAACATAATGAATTTAATAGAGCATGGGTAGTCTTTTCACAATATCATCGTGTTATTGAAATTTTAGTAGCTGTATTGATGTATGTGTGCCAAAATGAATTACTCTTCATGTTTATTTCAAATACACAAAATCTTCCATGTTAATAGCAAAATCAAACTTCACATGCAAGATTCTACTTTACCTTCATAGCTTTAGAACAAGAAAATTAATACTTTTACATGTTGTTATACACTTTGTTTTCAGAATACATGAGTACAGTTTTGTCATTTAGGGTGCAAGTAACAGAAAACAGAGGAAAATATAAAATGAAAACACAGAAATAAATATATAAACATAAATCAATATCTTTATCTCTGTTTTTTTTATTGTATGTTATGCATAGATCAGAACCTAAATTTGTACTACAACACTTTTTTTATCCATATGATAGAACTTCCAATCCCAGGCTACAATAACTTTCATTTTAAATTCTTAAAATTTCAATTCCTTAGAATTAGAGTTGAGTCAATTTGCTTCCCATGTATAATACGCATCATATACTAGAGGTCAAGTCAGAAATGAGGGAGGTTTAGCTACAGTATCCTAACCATATCTCATCAGCCTTACGTGACTGTATGAACAGGCTTACTCCTGTTTGTTTTTTCAAAAGTGGGAGTGCATGGGCACTAGTTTCATTTGGGAAAAGTTGTGGGGCTGGGGTTGTAACTGATAGAAGAGAACATGATAGAATAGCTCATGGAGGTGTACACTGGAATTTCATCGGGTAAATCCTAATGTATAATTAAAGATATTAATTAAATTTTTAAAAATACTGTGTCAATATAGACATTTAAAATTGCCATGAATCTAAAGGGGGTTTTGTTTGTTTGTTTTGTGTTTTTTTTTAAGAATGAAATAAAACCAAGGTAGGTTTCATATCATGCCCAGTGGACTCTTAAACATTATATTCCCATTGTTCTTGACAGTGTTTATAATTTTTCCAGTAAAGGAGACTGTGTTGTTTCAAGGCCATTATGGTGTGTGTAGAGTCACTAGAAGTGTTAGAATGTTATTTGTTTAAAATTTTAATAAATGGATAGTACTATGTGATTTGGTATTAATTTTTCCTCAAGTTTTCCTCAAATATTTCCTCAAATATTCTTCCTTCCATAATTGTTCCTTTCATGTCAAAACTGTATACTCCATGGTATGTGTAGTATATAGCATAGGTATTCTGTAGAAAGAACACAGACTAGTACCTTGTATTTAAAATTGTGATTATGAAGTGTTTGACTTTTGCCCCACCTTTTAATGGTGTCTACACATTTACTTTATTGTGATCACCTCCTCCTTGATCTCATGTTATGTGTCAGTGGAAAGTCCCATAGCCAGAACCTCTGATTCAGCTTTCATGTTGTTACCTGTTACTACTGAGAGAAGAAAACAACTTCCAAAGAGAAACAAAATTAAAATGTGTGACATTGCGAAGGTTAAAACTCATTTACATTTTAAATCATTTTGGTAATGAAAGTATGGCACAACTATGAAAGTGTGAGCTGAATTTCAGGTCTAGGTGCCATCCCATAAAAGAAGTACAATTCCAGTGGAAATCAACTTTTCATCTGATACACTTTCTTGTAGAAACTATTGCAAAACTATTAATTTTAGTGGTTTTTTTAATACCTTTTATGTATTATTATTAGTTATTAATGTAATACTTACAGATATCAAGCCTTATTCTTCCAAAGTCAGTAGGTCCAAGTGTAAATAATGGAGATCTGTGCTTTGACACAGAAGGCCTGGGATAACTTTCTACAGTGGAGAACCTCAAGAACTCTTATCTTAGCAAAGATTAAGTAACATTGTGTGTGCCTGTTTCTAATAGCATAAAGGCTTTCCATAGGCTGACCAGTGTGATGTACAATAAGGTGAGAAGGAAGTAAGTCTGAGCAAATATTTATTTTCAGTATTTACTTGACTTCTAAGTGATCATGTTAGTTTATATTCTCTTTCAGTAATTTAATTATGCACTGCAAAAATTAAATTATGCACTATGTATCCAACCATACCAGGTAATAACCTGAGAAAGGCCAGGTAGAAAATTTCTGGCTATTTACAATGATGAATAGCTGATTCTACAAAGCTAAACTGTTCATCAATATATTTCTACAGGATATTGGCTTAAGACCAGAAAATCCAGATACTCTACTTAATAACATAAATAAAATAACAAGTAGGCTGAGAATTCAGTAATTTCTCACATGCCGTGACTTAACAGAATTTGCAGGCATCATGCTCCTTGGTGCCTGAGCTGTTTGCACAGCTAATGAGTGAAAGTTCTTTGAAAAAGTACAATTTAATACCAAATTAGTTCATGTTTTACAGCACTGTTGCAGACACACTTCTTGAAATTTCTCGTTTACATCTGGTATTTTTTCTATCTGACATTTTTTACTCAAGAACCTTTAGGAAAATATTAGCGATTAATAAAGAGAACAAAGTGAAAGTGGAAGGGATTATCAGCACTGTAATATCATTTCTGAACTAGGTGGACCCAAAGTAGAATGTCTTTCTTCCAAAGCCCAAGCTTTGGCGTATAGCCAAAGATGATAATAATTGTAAGTGTGCTTACAGTTCATCAGATGCTATTAGTTTAGCCTGAAAAAAATGATGGTTCCTTGTGATTTTACACCTATATACGCCATAAGGTTCCAAGAGCTCAATATTCTGTGTCCAGTACTTGCCATAAGCAAATGCTTAAGGAAGAAATATATAAATAGGGCAGGTCTATATGAAACTTTTTCTAACATTTTGTCAGCCTTTAGCTGTTGTCAGATACCAGATGTGTTACCTATGTAATTTGTAACCATCAGTGGATCTCTCTTCCATGATCTTGTCCATTTTCCCTTTTGAATCCATGTAAAATTTATCTATCTGTAATATTTTTTTAGGCCAACTCCATGTAGCACCTACTTTTATTTGTTTGGAGCCCTGGTCTTAAATTGTTAATGAGCAGCTCAGGTTCCACTGTTTTATTTGTGCAGCTGGGATTGATTTTTTTACTTGCATTTTACATGTATCTGCATTCAGTTTCATGTGCTGTTTTACTTCTAGTCACGGGGGTTTGCACAGTCTTTCTGCACTTCTCTGCAGTCAGTGCTTGTCCTAATTACCCTGGGTAACTAACTTAGCATTGTCAGCAGACTTTCTCACTTCTCTGGCTTGTTCATTAATTTATGGAATTTGGTGACATCATTTATATTTTCAATATCATAGAACGATACATTTTGGAAACGTTTCCTGAAACGGCTTTATTAAAGAACAAAGTGCTCTTTTTAAGGTAAAATAAATGCCGAACAGACCTTGCATTCCCAAATTCAGCACTAACATGATACACAATTACTGCCAATAACATATGTCAAAATGTGCGTGAAGAAAAGTAAGTCCTTCTGCAATGGAAAAAACACTTTTTTCATGTTTTTCTTTGTCAAATCTATACTAGCAGGAATTTAAACACTATCGTACCAAATACTTAAAATCCATTGCTGTGTGCAGATGTAAAGAAGTTAAGAAGATGTAAAAATTGCTTTTGTTATTGCAAGTTGCTATTCCTTGTTCCAATCACGGAAGACTGGTTAAACATACTGTGTTTTGTGATTCTGGCTATGTGCTATACAACATGTAATTACTTTTCCTTTTTCAACTACTGAATTTATAATATGTGATATCATTTCTTTGCTACATCATTTGTCTTCAATTGGCATTTTTTCCTTCATATTCCAGTTGTAACTATTGCACTGGGGAAAAAAAAAAAAAAATCTTATGACAGTGTGCCAGTTCTAGGGGAAAATTTTTGAGATTTTACAAGAGTGCAAATATACATCTTCATGAAATTTCCTTTGCTGGTTTTGAAATTGAATGATGCATTGGTTAATCACATATTAATATTTATTATTTGGAAATATGATTTTCAGCCATGTATCTTCTGTAGAATTTCTTGTTTGTCTCACGAACATGCAATTAATATGGAATAATGGATAAATTTTACTGGTTCTTGGTTTCCAGAGAAGAGGAAGTAATTTTTGGTCTTGTTCTGTGCCATCTGCAGAGTGTCAGTGAACTTGGTGATAGTTGCTATATAGATGCTCATGTTCTTATACAATTAATTTTAAAGCATTTGCTTTGATTCTTCAGAGCCACATGCATGTTTGTATTGCCTTTTATCATCCCAAGGTGTTACATATAACTACAAACCAGTTTTTGCTTATGAAATCATTTGGATATTATTTCTGCTGTTTGTTGCAAAGTAAATACATACCTTAGTACTGCAGTTCTGGCATTTCAGTCAACATTCAAGATGTAAGCACGAGTCACTCAACATGACATTTTCAAAATTTCAGATCCTAGGGTCATCTCACTTTTATTCAAAATAAAAGCTCTGGGCTTCTAGCTGCCTGAAAGTATGAACTAATACTAGTTAAGAAAAAACACAAAACACGGTTCAAGAGAAAGAAGACGCCTTTGTTTAAAATCTCATATTTTAAATTAAAGCTTGTGACTTGTCCTGTAATTTTTGAATGCTTGCAGTTGTCAGTATTGAATGCTGAATTGAATTATGACTGCGATTAAAAAATAACAAACAATAGTAGCAGGTGATTTGCAAGAAATATGATTTTTCTGTTGTAAAATACTGACAGTTTCAAGAAATCAAAGTAACTGCTGAGGAACTACAAAGGAATCGTGTATGTCCTGCAAAGGTAACTTCTAAAATCACTTTGAATCCTTGCTGAAATGCATGTTTCTCATTAATCAACTGGGATCAATGAAGAGTGTTGGTCTAAAATCTTCTTTAATTCAGTTCCCTGATCTCTGACAAATTTCTGCACAACACAACAGTTAATGCTAGTTAGCTGTTTCAAAAGCCGTTGAAATTAAGGTTTCCCATGTTGTTATTTCCCAGACAAGTGTAAAAATGATAGCAGTGAACAATCAGTGATGATGTCCTAGATAAAACAGAATTTTGAATACCTTTTAACCGCACACAAATAAATTATCTTCAGTTAGTTTCTAAGCCTAGTTTCACTTTAAGCCAAGATAAATATAGGCTGCTGCTAAAAGGGGATGTTCCCTGCTCTCAGCTGTTTTTCTACCTCTTTCCTGACCAGCACTGCTGCCACTGTACAGCTGAACGAGGGAACTGCCATTACTGAATGCTGATCTTTTAATTTGGCAGTTGTTGGGGAAGGAGGCAGAGAGGAGACTAGTTCAACAGCATCCTGCACTTAACTTGGCTCAGAGTAATTGTGCTGTTCACAGGAGCTGTGATTTCCTAAAACAACCTGCGAATAGCCAGGCAACAGTAAGTGCCCTAATTTTTGTTACAGATATCCACAGGCTCTGCTGGCTGAACCTTCTGTAATCATTTTTTTCCTGAGATTTCTGAGACAAAATTGCCAAATGCATGATTAGCTCCTGTATATCTAATATGTGAAAAGAAATATGTGTGGTAGAGGGACTGTGTGCTTGAGATCTTCATAACACTGTGCGTGCCAGTCTTCCCTAACAGACAGATTTTCATGATGCAGTAGCAATTTTTAAGATCCCAAATCCTTTCAAGTATGTTTTCATTGTTGCTGTTCATCCCATTTAAACTTTTACACATTTTTGGTATTCAGAAGCTTTTGTTTGTTTCTGCTGACACAGTGTCCTCTGCACTGGGGACACTTCAGAACTAAAAAAGCAGAGATCTTGCTGGACCAGTGGATACAGTGGAGCAGTCAGATTCCCTCTGAAGATCTCACACCCAACTGGCAGTTTTTTTTAAAAAAAAAAACCTTCATATGGGAAAGAGAGAAGAAAAAGGCAGTTTTCTTGGTGAAGTGAGTAGTTCTCCTCTTGAGGTTGGAGAGGCACTGCTCTTTGACATGAATAAGACAGAGTTAAGTTTTCCTGCTATTACTAATAGGGAAGAACTTCCCATTTTTTGTTTCCCAGAAAAATAAAAGACTGATTGTGAAACTGTGCCTGTAATTCATGTCCCTGTGGTATTCATTATATTGGCAGTCAGGAACTACCAGCCCTCAGCAGGTATTCCAGTTTTCTTTTGTGTTGAAGGAAATATTAGCAGATAACATTGGAATAAATCCCAGGTTTTACTGCTGTCAGTTTAATAAACTTAAATACGAATCAGTCTGATTTCAGAAGCATTTTCATTAAGACCATTAATACAGTAACACAATCCACTCACTTATTGGTTCAAGAATTATGTAGGTTAGTAGAGTCGGGTCTAAAACTGTGCTTTGGTCTTGGCTACTTAAATTCAGATCCCCCTAACTGTAATAATTTGTCACACATACAAATTCAGGTATACTCTATATAGATTGCTCCAAAGTTGATGTTGTATGCATAAAAAAAATGTTTAGATGTTTTGGGCATNAGGGAGCATAGCCAGGACAGCTGACCCAAACTGGCCAAAGGGGTATTCCATACCATATGACATCATGCTCAATATATAAGCTGGGGGGAGTTGGCCAGGGAGCAGTGACCACTGCTTAGGAACTGGTTGGGTATTGGTCAGCGGGTGTTGAGCAATTGTATTGTTCACCACTTATTTTGTATATTCTATCATCATTATTATCATTATTTTCCCTTCCCTTCCTGTTCTATAAAACTGTCTTTGTCTCAATCCCGGAATTTTACTTTTTTTCCCCCAATTCTCTCCCCCATCCCACTGGGGGTGGGGGAGTGAGCAAGCGGCTGTGTGGTGTTTAGCTGCTGACTGGGGCTAAACTACAACAATTATATATGTTGCTATCATACACACACACATATATACTTTTTTTTAAGCTGGGATGATTTGTGATTATTAGTTTGTATTTCAGAATGTTATCTTCTATTTAATACAATCCAATTGTCAATTTAGCAAACTTACTACTGTTAGGACAGAGCATATAGCTGTTGAACAACCAACTTGAAAGAATGGATGTAGGCCAAACAAATTAGAAAAATCAAGGTAAATTATTAAACACACAAAGTACTAGTTATTTTGAGTTACTGGATAAGCACATTAACTGGAAATAATTTTTCATGTTACTTTTCTTCAGAGCTTTTCTGATTCACTTGATAAAGAGTGAAAATCATTGAAGAAATAGGAGATGGCCATTCTTCCCGTTTCTAAGAACTACAAAATATTGTGGCCCCATAGCTACTGTGAAATTCTGGAAGCAGAAATTCAAGAAGTAAAAAGCTTCTCTGGAGGAACACAATAAGAGTTGTGAACAAAAAGATTCTGATGTTTCAACATTAGTGTGTAAAGCATTAAAGTGAAGCTGAATTCTGAGCAAATTCCAGAATGGTGATAACTACACAGACAGATATGGAAAGCAAAATTAAATTATGGCAATCAGCACATTTTCAGATTTCAAAATATGTAAAAAGCAACATACCTTCTCCTCGTCTAAAAGTAAAGATGACATAAAAGACCATCAGGCATTTCATTCTTTTCCTCTAAGGACATTTACGAATGAAGATTACTTATAATCTTCAATAGGGGCTACTGATGTTTTAGTTTTAAATAACAGGATACTTTGATAAATGCTCTGTTTTCTTCATAACGTGATAGCAAATAGATGTATTTTCAGTTATTCTCAGTATCTTACCATTTACATCGAGGCTTCAGTGTAATAGACAGCTGAGTAATAAAATAAAACTAATCAGAGTAATTTTTAATCAGTATTTAAGCATAGTAACATATGCTGGTAAGATTACATAAGTAAAAGGCATGATTTATATGAAGTCAATTATGAACTGTATGTAAAATCTTTCTTGTACAACTTTTCTATGTACACAATCTCCATATAGCTAACTGAATGATGCAACAGTAGTCGGAGTGCATGTGGAGGATAAATATTGAAGTGAGGAGCATGTGTAATGCTAATTAGAGTGGAGGGTTTTGTGTGTTAGAAAATAGATTTTTATAGAAAACTACCATTGAATTGAACCTTTGGTCTGGCAATAGGGAATGTAGCTTTTAGTGAGGCTGTAAAACATTTGTCATTTCTTTGCCTAGTAGCAGAGATAACATCTAGGTTATTTTGTTTTGGTTTTCACAAAATAGAAGTTCCATCTTTTTTGGTTTTCAGGGTGTGAATGGAACTAATTACTCTCACAATCACTGTGAAATCAGTTTACAAAGTTCTTGGCTATCACTGCCACAGTATTTTAGTAATGCTTTATTGAGCAACCCAACTGCAGACCAGTCAGAGCAATGCAAAGCAGTTCTCATTTTAATATGTCTGGCATCAGGCACCTGGATGTGAGAAATTGTTTTGTTTCGAATTAGGAGTCTTTTTGTTGTTCTTATTTATTCTGAAATATCTTCGTTAGCTTGACAAGTAACAAGTCTTAATCACAATGGGTAAGCTAAATTTCATTTTCTGGCAATATTGCTATCCACCCTGTATCTTATGAACTGCTGTAGATTAGTATGTATGTTCCTATTTTATTTATTTTTTTATGGCTAGTTTTCTCCAAGCATCCTAGCTTTACAGGACTAGTTACTACAGGATTGTGATATGTTTGGTTTCCTGGATAATACTAGGCTTTGATGCATTCCTTTTAGTCTTTGGAAATGGTGAGACTGTTTAGTGGATCTCTTCTTGCTTGTGCCTTTGTGAATACCCACAGCACTAAAGGGTCATCTTCAAGAGAAAATCAACATCTTTTCTGAGTCAGTTATTGTCTTTTATATTGTAACTGCCTTACTTAGCGTAGAAGAACCACTCCATTGTAATGCTATTTTTGGACTTGCAAATAGTTTGCTGAAGAATAAAAATTCTTTTTATGCATCTTAATTTATATTTTTAGAAACTTTTGTTTGAGCTTTTTCTTCCAAGTAACAACTCCAGTCAGATCGTAGGTTATCATAAGTGCTGTCATGATCCTCATTATTGTCCACATTATAATAATAAAACTCTTCCTTTAGTCAATCCAATTCCTTGGTTTAAATTAATTTCCAATACATTGACTGTTGGGTTGAAAGAATTATGCCATTTTATGCTGCATGGACTAAAACAATTAGCTGTGCTTAAGGATCTACATAGTATCTTTTGCCTTGGTTTTTTTTTGAAGGCAAGAGGCTTTTGCATAAAGATTCTAATAGTGTTCTGGGGTCTGCTCTCAAACATTACTCTGAAAAAAATTAAAGACAACTCTAAACCAAAATCAGCTAAATGAATATGTGAAAGCAGAGATGAAGTGTGCTGTCATTCCAGGTATAATTTCTTTGGTCTCCAGGGAGTCACCAATGACTAATTCAGCCCTTTCTTTCTAATTGAAATAATACTGTTTAACCTCATAAGGCTCTTAATTTATTTGCTGCTTAAAATATGAGTTTCTTCATATCCTTAGTATAATTTATAAAATCTTATTATGAGAAAAGAACAAAATGAGTGCTAACTTTACCTCACACGGTGTAAATAAATATCAAAATTTAGGGCTTGAAAAAGCACAAACTGCAAATGGAAACAACCTAGCATTTTGTATGATTAACCCATAGGGAGACACTGATCCACTGTGAAAGCAGATGAGAGAGTAGTCTTGTGAAGTGTGTAGCTATGAGCTCAAACATGATGCTGAAGTATATATTCTCTCCTCACTGAAGCGTCTCCACCTACCTAACATGATGACATGAAGAACATACTTATTTGAAGTCTCGTGACAAAGACAGGGCAGCGATACAAGATTTTAAGCAAGAGACAGTCACCAGCTGCTGAGTGCTGCCTCCGCTTCTTTAGTAACTCGCATGCCAGGTACAATTCTGACAGTGACAAACTGCAGTCAGAGGCCATAAACATGGTCAAGAATCTGGAAGGACTGTAAAGCAGTGTGCTGACTACTCATGTGTTCATCGATGATAGTTTATTGGTGGAATTTCTGAAATTGGTGGGTAGAAAAAGTCACAGTACTGGCTATGCTATTAACAAATATGGTTTCATTACTGACTCCTGATCAGTTAATACTGTTGGTAGTATGATACAGACCTACATACCTATATATAAAACCTTTCTTCATTTAGTCATCTTAGGAATTTTCTATGGTAATAATGATACTTTTGAAGATAAAATCGCTGTTATTTCAATACTGTTTTCAAGCTTCTGCTATAAAAACAACAGGCTGTGAAGAGGGCAGAGAGAAATAATGTATTAACTTTCACTTCGGGTTTGTGATTTTTTGCACTGCCATAATATTTGAGTGCCTTGCATAGTATAATAATGTACATTGAAGGTGTGATGTTAATGATGATTTGAATCACCTTCTGAAATAGGAGTGTGTAAATTGTCCTAAAAAAAAAAGAAAAGTAGCTTCTATGACTTATTAAGAACTAGACTTTACTTATTTGCTAAAAGAAATATTCTAAGAATATTCTGCTAAATGCATCAATGTTTAGTTGCTTTTAGATTAGCCTTTCTTTTCAATTTTTATTGTTCAGTTGAGTTTTGCATTGACAATTTGTAACTGGTTTGTAGGATCTGTAAAGAAAGGGAAAATTAATGTCTGGCAGATGTAGAGTTTGAGTATCCAGTGAAGTCTGGAAAAAAAATTGGTTCTACAGGAAGTGGCAAATGGGTATATTTATGCTCAAATCATCACCAATTAGTATATTCAATAGTGGAAATCACTTAAATCAACATAAAGCAAATATTAGGATACATGGGACAGACCATTGGTGACACCATTCTAGATCATCTGCAGAATGAGATAACTGGTTGTCTGGGTTTTGCTTCCATTTTCTAAAATGTCTTTTAAAATATGGCTGAATAATAATATTCACACAGTGAAAGCTTTAAATGTAGAACACATTTCTGGTGATAAGAAGTAGCTTTCTGCACAGCAGAGCTAACGCTCCAATAACTGGAGGGTGGGGGGTTGTTTTGTTTAGTGTTTGGTAGTGGTAGAGGAGATAAGAGTTGTCAAGAGTTTGGTGCTGCTATAAGACTGAATATGCCCACAAACTTTGCTGTGTTGAGCAGAAAGCAAGTTTCCTTTCCAAAACATGTGCACAGATGTGTGCATGCACCTCCCTCCCTCAACAGAAAAGATGGAGGGCACAGAGGTGAGAACTTGCTGGTTTTTTTCTTTCATCTGGAAGGTCCCTGGTTGTATTTAAAAAGTGCTGTTACTATCAGACTCTGTGTTCTTTTGAACTTGGTGAGAGATGTGCTTCTCCACTTACATTGTTCTCTTGGGCTCCTTTTATTCACTTAGACTGAGGGATTTATCAGACATGAAGCTTTCCAAAACTCTAAAATACAAAGAGAGTAAATATGCATTTCTCTTATAAATGTCTTAAATAATTAATACTCAATTTAATAATTAAAATGCTATTAATACCATCTCTGAATAGGTCTAAATCACAAATTTAAATGGACTTTGTTTGGAATATCAGCTTGCACTCATTTTATAAATCTTGTTTGAACTGCAGGTAGAATTCATTTTAGAAAGTCTGAACATGAGCCCTGCTTACTCAAAGTGACTTTTTCCCACTTTATAGTTCATCAGAAATGGCCAATAAACAGTGCCACAAGGTCCCTGATTGAATTTCCTAAGTCTCTGTCTCTTTGAGGTACACTTTCCAGTCCTTTAATAATTTTCTCTCCTGAGTCCTGATTGATTTATTAGCATTTACATTCACATTTAGCCACTAGACCTTATTATCATAGCAGTTGCAGCAGCACCAATTACAGTGGTAGAACAATCATTCCTACAAAAACTCCCTTCTTCACACGACCACACTGTACCTTCTGGGTAGTGCTTCATACCAGCCTGAAGCTGTTTTGAAAGGCAGTGCTTTTCAGATTTGTGTCCCAGTCTTCTGAATGTTTTTCATTATATAACTTCTCACATTTGTGTACTGAGATGTAAACTGTGTGCTTGTATCCCACAGGCCAGGTAGTTTAGAATATCCTGTTACTGCCATCAGTCTCCACTGTTTGCCAATTATAATTGTTTACTAGTGTGGTGGGTTGACCTTGGCTGGCTGTCAGATGCCCACCCAGCTGCCCTCTCAGTCCTCCTCCTCAACAGGCTGAGGAGAAAAAAGGAGATGGAAAAGTTTGGGGGTTGAGATAAAGACAAGGAGATCCCTTACCAATTATGGCAAAACAGATTTGACTTGAGGGAAAAATAATTTAATTTTGGATGTTGCAGCATTGACTATATGGAAAAACAGTTCAGAGAGGACTGACATTAGCTTCAAAAATGTGTGCTTTTAAAAATAAAACACACTTAAAGCTACTGCTATCAGGAACATCTACATTACTACAGCATACTGTGGTGAACAAACATATACATTTACAGAGTAATTAAATACATAATTTCTTTTTTTCTCAGGGAAGGAAGGAAGCAATCACTGGACTCATACCTTCTATGAATGGTTAAAGTCACTCTTTTTTATCCATGCGGGAAAAAGCAGACGAGTGTTTACTTTCATCCCAATAGCAAAATGAAAAAATTATTGAAGACCTTTTGTTAAAATTTGTAGCAACTAAAGGAAAGCATATTTTCAGAGTTTTAAATTCTGTAGGCTAACATCACAAAAATAAAGATAAAATATGTGATGTAATATGCTGTTTTAATTAAATGATTTATCAGGTCTGTTGTCATGTAGAACATAACACATTTTGGCCAGAACTGCTTCATACTGCATTTTGTAAATAACTTGAAGTACTGGAAAGAGAGAATATATCTAGAAGATTACTCTAACATCAAATAGGAATAAAGGAAACAAAATGTGGGGCATCATCAGGAAGTGTACAGGAGAGAAAGGAACATGCTTGGGAGCAAGACAACTTCATTTTGCATCTATTTCAGATTTTGGTAGTTTGACATCATAATTACGATGTGCAGTTCTGGTGTGCATATGAAGAATAAAGTGGTGGCGTTAAAGCACTAAAATGTTCAAGGGAGAGCCCATGCCAGAGCAGGGGGGAAATTAGAGAGGGAAAGAGCAGCAGAGAGACCACTACATACTGACCACATATCCCCCACGCTCTCCCCTGCCCCACTCAGATGGGGTGGAGGAGTCGGGAGTGAAGGAGTGAAGTTGCATTTGGGAGAGGGGAGAGAAAAGGTGTTGATTTAATGTTAGATTTTTGCTCCTCACTACTCACATCTACTTTAACTGATAGTAAATTAAATTAATTTTACCCAAGTCAAGCCTTTTTTGCCTGTGACAGTAATTGGTTCTGATCTCTAATGATCAGATACAAGATAAGCTGAAACTCACATCTGTATATATTTTGGCATGTAGGAGAAGATAGATAAGTGTGTAAACAGGTCTCCCTGTCTTTATCGCAACACGTGAGCTTTCTCATTCTATTTTATCACCCTGTTCTTCTGAGGATGGGGAGCATATGAGTGGCTGGGTGGGAGTTTGGCCCTTACCCAAGGTTAACCCACCACATCCGGAAACAAAGTCATAAGCTCACCCTGAGTACAGGAGCAGAAGATTAAGACAATCAAGAAACCTAGAAAATGGCTTTGGGCAGTAGGTGAAATTGTTTTTGGTTTTTTTTTTCCCTTGAGATAGGTTAGTGGATTTTTGTCCATTTTCCTACCCGAAAGAAAGATGAACGTCTCTTACTTTCTGGAGATGAAGTAAAATGTGATGAGAAGAGGATAGGAGGAAAAAAGTACAGTCTATCCTCTCTTTAAACTTGAAACACGAGTGATTGATCTCTTTGCTGGAACAGGAAGTATCTCCTAAGTGTGAAAGAGTAAGTACTTTACTGCTAAAACCTGTAATACACTGTTGATACTTCTTCAGTGTATTGCAATACTAGAATCATCAAGGTTGGTAGGTTGATACAGCATTTATTTTCATGGTTAATTCTATACCAACCATAAATATTCATGTTTAAATTATATCGTTCACCATTCATGGTTTAATAATGTATATTTATGGTTACACATGAGAATAATTTGAGGATCTGTTTGTAATCTGTTGGCTTCTAGCAGTGAAATTTGGAAACAGTAATGATTCATTTGTATGAGAAACACATAAAAAACATTATGAAAAATGATATGTTGGTAGTCCAGAGTCTTATAGCTTTCTTCAAGTCATCTACTTGAAGTAAAACTTATTATTTTTTGCTACATTTTGCAAGTATTGGTCACTCATGATTTTTCTTAACACCATGGAGCTTGTGGAACTTTCTATAACAGTCAAAAAGTGTGCTGTTGAGGGTAATCTCAGATATAAATAATGAAACAGCCTTCCCTATCCTTTTCTCTTCTCCACCAACTCTATTAAATGTCAAATTCCAATCAGTTTTTATATGCCTTTCTTCTTTCCATACTTCATCACTAATATTGTGCCAGGCCAGGTTTAGATTGGATATTAGGAAAAATTTCTTCACTGAAAGGGTCATCAAGCATTGGAACAAGCTGTCCAGGGAAGTGGTTGAGTCACCATCCCTGAAGGTATTTAAAAGATGTGGATGTGGTGCTTAGGGACATGGTTTATTGGTGGACTTGGCAGTGATAGGTTTACTGTTTGACTTGATGATCTTAGAGGTCTTTTCCAACCTAAATGATTCTATGATTATTTGAGGGTGGAGACAGATTTGATCTACAAATGTCCACTGTGCCAGAAGATGAAGCTAAGGGCTCTTCATTTATTGTAGAGCTTTTTAAATTATCTGGACTAGGCTTGTTGAGAGCTGTCAAAGCAACACATTCGGAATGTGAGTATGTTCAGCTGAGCATAACTAACATAAGATAATGTTGAGCTCTATGGTCTAAGAGAACCATAATGCACTCAAGAGTCTTAATTGTTTCTAGTTCATAGCTGGCCTTTAAGATTTATTACTACTGTGATGTTTAAGTGTCAAGCACTACTGAACATTCAGAACCAAATAAGAATATTGAAGGAATCCAATAAAGGAAATAATTACCAAAATTAATGGAGTTCTTAAAGTAAAATATAGCTTCATTTGGACATTTAATTCAGGAGGAAAAAGTAAATCTTCTTGTAATGTTTTGCTAAGTAAAGTAATTATACTGTTGTATCACAAATATGCTACATTCATCATTTTGTATTTCCTGCATGTTTTGTCCCTGTTGAAAACGGTAATTATTTTCAGTGAAACAGATACTGCAATTCAGTTCATTTTCCGAGATGAAGGTAAACAGGTTACGTTGTCTACTCAGTAACATTAGGCAATTTTAATTAACACATTTTGTAATTCACTGAAAATTAGCAACATTAACACAGAGGACAAAAAGTGCCATTCAAAGGTAGTCAGTTTACATGTAAAATATGAGCCAAGTATTGTAGTAGAAAAATAATGAAAATAACATAGCTCTAATAAAAGAAAATATCTTCTATAAAGCTGAAAGTGTTCATTGGAAGTGTAGTATGCTTTGTTTAAATAAATTATTTGTTATTCATTTACAAGGTTAAACATATGATACAGAAGCATAGATCATATTAGTATTAGTTTACATATTTTGCTTATGGCTTCCATTTAGATGATATACATGATGATTGTGGATTGCTTTAGGACTTTTGTTCTTGTTACAAAAATTCTTGGCAGATAGCCAAGAGCTGTGAGGTGGCTATAAAGATGGCAAGAAAATGTTACTATATTCCAGAAATTTTTTTAACACTTTACTTTTAAATAAAGGATATATAAATGCTAAGTATTTTTGCCATTGATATATGTGCTGTCTTCATCTACAGATGATGGGAAAAATTTTGCACACAGTGTGATTTCAATTTCATCAGTTTGAAAGAAGTTTGCTGGTATCATGTCATGAACAGTCACATGTAGCACCACCCCTTCTGAGCTGTAGTTCTGATCCTGCTTTCCAAAAGTGTTCATCCTACTGTTTCTGGACCTGTTTGACTCTTTAACAGCCCATGTTAAATCTCAAAGACATATATCTTTTGGGACTTGCACTGTACCCTGGACTATGCCTGGTTCCACAAAGCCTCCATTGCTTGTGGAAGGATGACTCTTCTTCCCTTTAGTAATTAGTCAGTAGACATTTTCTTTTTCCCCTGTGGAAATTAGTTTTCTTCAGTACAGTTTTCTTCACAGTGTTTGTTTTCTGTTTTTATTTGGATGAGAATAACACTTTACCCATTACAGCTTTCTCTTTCAGTGAATCATTTTCATATTATCTTCTAAAGCTGCTCTTGAATTCAGACTCTGTTTCTGTAGACAGCAGTCCTGCTGGATGAGTTAGTCCATTTAGGTATGAGCCTCTCAAAGAGGAGTACGAAAGTGATATTGGTTTGTTGAATTTAAGCTTATATTTCAGCCTATTATATTCACATAGTCAGATCTCCTGTGTTAAAATAGTAAAGAATCTAATATTTTGATGCAGCCTATGAAGTAGATTTGACCTGTAATGCCCCATTGTTTAAAAAGCAATTACAAATAAAATATATATTTACTTAAGAATAATATAATTAAAGTGTACTTAACATAAAGCAATATGATCCTAAGTATATGAAATTACCTAGAACTCCTGTCAAAAAGATGAAAGAATAGCAGGTTTTGGAAGACGTTAAAGAAAAACAAATTTGCTGAGTGTGTAGAAAATGCTGCTGTGGAGAGGATAGAAGTTAGTCTGTGTCTGGGGATACAGATTATGCATGTAAGAACTTGTTATTCTGGACTGGTTGATCATAATTTGGCACTATTGGGTAAAACCCAATATTGGTCTGCAAGAAAAGCACGGTAGATCTTTTACTTTTTTCCCTGTAAGTAAAGTTAGCAAACTCTTTTCAGTAATGAAAATGGTTATCTTTATTTATTTGCCACTCTGGCTAAACATACTTGGTCTTTTGATTGCTCTTACTCAGCGGTGCACTTTGCTTTGAGTCCAGACTTTGCACAGCATTGAACAGCTTCTCTAAAGTGAAATGAGCTTTAGTAGCATAAACATCTATAAATACTAAGAAGTGCATAGATAATTCTCCTTTCAGTTGTTCTGAAATAATTTTTATTAATACTTTCACAGAACCTAAAAGGCTTACATTTCATTTTTAAAGTATAGCTGGCTTCTATTTAATTTATGTATGTGGTACTTGTTTAGAAGGTTTTTTTGTGGGGGTGGGGTTTTTTGGTTTTGGTTGTGTTTGGTTTTTTTCAAAGTAAAAGAACATTTGCATTAAGACCACTTGTACTAATGTGGTAAGCATGTGGGCTTAAAATGGCATCTAAGTCACCTTAAGGATGCTGGCTGGTATGGTGAAAAAAAAAATTGTTCTAGAGTAGATAAAAATAAGGTACAAGGTAGCTGTAAATAATAATGAAAAGTTAATAAAAGAATGGACTTCAGTGCAATTGTCAGCAGATCATTAAAGACCTAATTTAACAAAGTTGCTAGGTCACTCACACACCATCAGAGAACATAAAAAGCTCTCCAAAGATATTACTATAGAATTTCTTTAACAAACTTAAGACCTGTAGTAAAAAAGCAAGTGTCATGGGTATTATGTGCTATAGAAAGAAAGCAGTAAGGGCTGAGGGCATCATGAGTGTACCTGATGTGCTAAGATCTTGCACTGCCAGAAGGTTTGCTAAATACAAAGGAAGGTACAAATCATCCACATATCTCTACCAATTATTGCAACTGAAAGAGAAATTCCTTTCTAATTTCCACTTGTCAGACCTGATGTTCATTTTAATTTTAGGAGGAAAGAAACATGGAAAACAAACACTGTTTATCTGTTTTCTTGAAGTACCTTTAGGAGATAGGTTGACTCAATGGAGAGTAAAATTCATTCCAGATTAAAAAACAAAACAAAACAAAACAAGCACCAACAATGAAAGCCATGCATCCTTGTGTAATACAAATACAGGATATTGTGTTCAACACTGAATTCAGCAATTGAATGATATAGCAGAGTATTTACCCCTTAAGTTTTTGGTAAGTGGATAGTACAATTTGGACCTCAATTAATGCAGTTAAATATTAAGTATCTTTGAAGAAATTGTACAGTGCTCATCTTTTTGTTTTCATCCTGATGATAAGACACAAGATAAACTGAAAGTCAGTGGCGGCCCCTGTGAGGGGNGCTGTCTCCTGTGTGCTTTCTGGTGAAGGGCTGGGGATCTGTGGTGTCCCCTAAAGCTGTGCCAAGCGCAGCAGCTGAGGGATCCATGGTGTTCTCTGTAGCACTGCTAGGATGGTTGGACTTGATGATCTTAGAGGTCTTTTCCAACCTTAATGATTCTATGATTCTATGATCTGTGTATATTTTGGCATATAGGAGAAGATAGATAAGTGTGTAAACAGGACTCAGTTGGGTTTTTTGCTTTTGGCAGGGAATGGGGAATGTTTGGGATTTTTTTACGATGATGAAGAATCCCTACTTAAAGGGGCTTTTCATAACAATTGTAAAAGTACTTGGCATGAAATTCTGACTTTATTGAAAGCTGTGCCAGAATTTCATTTCATCTTTTTGCATGAAAGCATCATTGCAGTCACTGTGATGTGATTTTTCCTACCATAGATAAATCTTAAATGCTTAAATCTAACATCATTCCTTTCTAGAGAGGAGTTGTGTACTTTGGAGGGAATAATTTAAATTATTACTGGTTAAAACACTCTTGGAGCTGTTACAGTTACAGAATACAAACTGATTATTGACCAAGAATGTGTGGGCTTTATTTGTTTTTTTATAAGTGACAAATTGTTTTCTTAAATGTGATAAGCATTGAGTATAAGTAATACGTGATTGTATTCTTGAATGTAATAAGACATATCATATACAATATAGCTGACTCTTCTTATTTCTGGTAATATTTCAGTTGGAGTATTATATAGACAGTAAGGATTTCTTTGCTAATAGCAGATCACAGGCTTTTATGTTAAGTCTGCAAGGTCTCCAGACTAAGACTTGCAGGTTTGCTTTGCCTGGACTTGTTTTAGGCTTGCCTGAAGCTTGGTTTAACTATGTTAGCAATTGTTAAGAATCAGATAGCTGTTACTTACCTGTTCAGTTTTAGTTTAGCATTATGTGATCATGTGATGCAACATCTACTGTTAATAATTTAGTTGTATTTCTGTAGTTAATAAACAATAAAACCAAGTAGTTATTCCATGCAGAATGTCCTTTCTATGACCCATGAATAAAAATGCAGGATAAAGGAGTACAGGCATAAGATGATAGCGGGAGCCCTTGGATAAAGTTCCCAGGACTATGAAGAGCTCACCAGTGGGCCATTACTAATCATTAAAGGAATGCAGCCTTGACAAAACCAATTTTGGGAATCAGAGAGGGAACATAGAACAAGTAATACATTTATGTAAAACATGCTTTATAGTGTACCTTTGGATGTAATACAGAATTGTGGATCAGTGAAGAAATCAAGGTGTGTAGCATGTTAGAATTCATATAAAAATAATGCCAAGAGGGTCCTAGAATGAGGAGGAAGAAGCCATTCTCCCATTCACATAATCCCAAGAGGGCCAGGGGAAGAATGAGCTTCGTATCAGAAGCTAAGGGATAGAATATAAGGAACTGTCTGTCTATTAAGTTTAATTGTGTTATTATTTTGGGGACTTTTTATGTGACAGAAATCTTTTCTTCTTCATAACAATTAAATCTGGGCTAGGAATAGTTAGTTGATCAGACTGTTAAGATTTCAATTCATCTACTATTAAATTCATAGAATCATAGAATGCTTTGGGTTGGAAAGGACCTTTCAAGGTCATCTAGTTCAACCCCCCTGCAATAACCAGGGCCATCTTCAAGTAGATCAGGTTGCTCAGAGCCCCGTCTAACCTGACTTGAATGTTTCCAGGGATGGAGCATGTACCACCTCTCTGGGCAACCCAGTGTTTCACCACCCTCACCATAAAAAATTTCTTCCCTTCTTTGGTTTAAAACCATTAGCCCTTGTCCTATTGCAACAGGTCCTACTAAAGTCTGTCCCCATCTTTCTTATAAGCCCCCTTTAAGCCTTGAAAGGCTACAATAAGGTCTCCCTGGAACCTTCTTTTCTCCAGGCTAAACAATCCGAATTTCTTGCCTTGCACAGAGAGGGGATTTATTTGGCCCACATATCCTGCATAAGTTGGAATGCCACAAATTGGTGGAGAATGCAGGCAACATAGGCTATAAAATTTATATGAAACAGAGCATTATACTTAAAACAGTTGAAAGCAAATTGGAGAGCATACAGATGAACACAGTGAGAATGATGTTTACAAACTATCAGCTGTTAAGAAAAAGTTGGAGGAACTGCATTTGTTTAGTCTGAAGCAAAAAGCTCTGAAAGTTGGACATCATAAGGATGTTTCGAAATGTCAGTATGGAATTAGTATTTCCACTGTTGGTGCGACTGGCTGCTTGTACGTGTGCTTGTAGTCACAGCATGTTGGTGCATAGCAACCCACTGTGAACTGCTGGTGTAGAAGAAATAATGATCAGTTGTTCTCCATGTCTACTGGTAACAAAACAAGAAACAATGAACTCAAATTTCAAGAGAAAAAAATTAATTTGACATTAGGGAAAACCTTCAAAGTATGATAATAACGAACATTCATTCACGTTATCTAGAAGCTGGCTGGAATCCTCTTTGATGGAGATCAAAGTCTACCAAGTAGGCTCACTTGTCCTGCTGTGCCTTACCTGGCAGCGTGTTGACTTCCAGTTCTATATTTTTTAGATTTAATGAATGCATCTCCTTTCTCTCTGTTTCACTGAATTTCATAATTGATTATAAGTGGTGTTAGGGTTATATGGGCATTTTCTTTTCAAATAGCAGTTTAAATATTAGATTTTTTTTCCCCTCAAGACATTACTTTTACAGATACTATCTTTGTTTCATAGGCAGAGAAATGTAAAGCTCTTCAAGTCAGATCTGCATTTAGATAACCAATCAAAATTTTTATTTTTCTTCGTATTATTTGATGATAGACTTCTGGTGTCAGAGTATCTCATATGTTGTAGGGTTATCTTGCTTGTCTTTTGCAGATCTGTAAAACTTCAAAAACTAAATTCTATCCTTATCTTATAAACTTGTTTTACAATAAGGCAACCTGAAACCACAGGAAGTACTGCCTTGAGACATATGCTTTTCAAAGCAGTCCAGCGTTCCAAGTTAAACACTACTTAGCTGAGAAAATGGGCAGGAAAAGTTATTTCATCTTTTTTCTGCTGTCTGTAATGTTGATTATAAGTCACAAATTAAGTCACCCTGGTTTAAATACCTCATTAAATTCAGAGTTTTCAAAATGTCCTTCAGTCCACTCCCAAACCTGGCACTCTGTTCAATGATTTTCTGTTGGTGTTTAAGCTTTTCAAAGCATCCGTGCAGTTTATTACATGACTGTGTAATTCATCATATAATTTAGCACCTATCAGGTGATAAACTGCAGAGATGTGTGAGAAACTGTGATAATTATGCATGTTGGACCACTTTCAATTTCATTCTGCCTACTAATATGTCTCCCCAGAACTTTTGTTGGCTTCTTAGTAAGATTTTACCATTTCTACATCTGCCAGAGATATTTTTTTTCTGCTAATAAAATTCAATAGAACTTTATTTAATGTAGACATTTTTGTTTAATTTCTGTTGGCCTAAAAGATACATAAAAAATTGACTAGTAGCATCCAGTAGGTGTCATTCAATGACACAATAAAATTACAGTAGTAGTAGTCAAGTGGACAGAATGAAGTTATTTTGACACCTTAAAGTGTTTCTTTTTTGCATAAAAATGCCTAGTGACTCATCACACTAATTCATACTATCAGAGAGGTTTGTGCAGTTACCAGACAGATTATAGAGAAATGCACTTACCATAAGTAGAATGGGTTGGTTCAACTGCGTGAAAAAACAGTGGTGAAATACACTGTAAAAAATATGTTAGTGTCTTCCTCTTTTAATACATACTACTTGTGTATCAGTGAAATCCAGTTTATGGGTTGTTGCTTCCATTCTTGCTGTATATGATGGTTATGAATAAGCTATAAGAATAAATTTGTGATTTGAAAGTTGTCACTCATTCTTTTAGAAAAAGCCAAAAGATTTTTTTCAGAGCTACAGTGGCAGACACACTTACATACAGGTTGCATCTGGAGCTTGCATCAACACCCACAAGGTAGATTTTTAGTCTTGTTCATGCTACTTTAAAAAAAAAAAAATTACACAGAAATGTCAAAATTTATGTCATATTGTTTACTTTTTTATTAAGATTGTTTTCTAGGACAGGAAGCACTGTTGTGCAGTATGAAAAAATACTTCCTTTTTATTCCTTAAAAGGTCCCTCTTTTACTTATTTATCTAACCATTTGTTTCCCCTCATAAATTTTAATGTTATTCCTGACAGTGACACCTCTTGAGAAATGCTGTGGTGCAACCAAGGTTCTTTGATACCAAGAAATCTTCTATGTGTATTTCTGAAATAGGCAAAAACCTTCCTATGGGATGTGGGTGGGGGGAGATTTTATCCAAAGTAAAAGCTGATCATCCCTAGCACTTAAGGTCCAATTGTGATAAATGCTAAAGACCTATTTCTACAAATAGGAGCAGCAAGTTTAATTGAAAAATGATTGGTAGAAAATGAGAAATGTATGTACATGAATATATATATTATATGAAAGCATTTTAAAATAATGTATTATTTTTATGCTTCTTCCTGAATAAATTACTGAGACTGTTTCTTCATGAATCCTTTAAGACGCCAGTCAGAAGTAAAGCATTGATTGATCCCTGCCACATGTTAAAAATGTATCTGGCCCTTAAAAAAATACACTTTGTTAAAAACAAAACAAAACCCACAAACCCCTCCCTCCCCCCTCCCCCCAAACTGAATCACAACAGTATTTTAAAAATTTCTCTATTTCTAAAAGTGAAGAAAGGATTTAGTAATAATTCCGTTTATTTGTTGTGAGTTATTAGCCAATAATACCAATGTGATGTGGAGAGACAGTAGATGAAAATCAGGTAGATGGAGTGGAAAAATACCCAAATCTACTAAATCTAGGTAAAATGTGAACGGGTGTGTATTCCAGAATTACACAGATCGACTGTAATTTTGCTAGGGGAGCTGGTTTGTTATTTTTTTATTATTCAAAAGTTCTCTCTCTATAAAACTGTAATTAGAAAAATGAAGAAAGTAAAAACAAAATGTGCTTTTGGTACACCTCTGCTGTCAGGGATTCTTTCTTCCTTTACCTTTTAGTTTTGTATTCTTCTGTGATTTCTGCTTTTAGTCCATTGCTAGATCTGAGCTATGCCCTTTATTTATGGCAGGTGTGTATCTTTAAATATGATTCTAAAATCTCAGGCATATTAAAAAAAAAAGCTAAGTGTTCAGTGTGGTTTAAATTTATATACATGCATTCACTAGTAGTGAATATCTGGAGGTTGCAGGTGTATAACAAAAACCAAAATCACTACTTTGTCTTTAAAACAAAGATTAATGATAATCCTGTTTCATCAGTAGATACAGCCCCATCCGTATCAATTGACCTTTTTGTGAGTATTGAGATTGGTATGTAATCATAAGAAAAAAATGACTGAAAATGATGCTGTTCACACAGTGAATAAGAGGCGATGCCACTAGGTATGGTCATCTCCACACAACATTTCATTTTAATATTGAGATTGCAACATACAGAGGAGAGTTGCTGCAAGGGATCAGTTACTGTATAAAAGTTGTAAAATTGTTGTAACTGCCTGAGCCCTAAAATCAAACACAGGCCCGATTTCACAAGTTTTTCAAACAGCTTAGAAAAGCTGTGGTTATATAGAAGCAGTAATAGACTCTACATATAGAAGAAAGTGATTAAGATCACTTATTTATTAAATGTACATTGGGAGCACTAAGGAGGATTTTCATGACCACTTGAAATAAATATTTGAAATAACAAGACCCTTTTCAATCACTGCAGTGATTCCAGGCAAGTATTTGGTGATAGACATTCAATTCCCTTTTAGGGGTGAGGCAGATGATGTGCCTGATTCTGGGAAGCTGCCTGAGATCCAAATATTTTCTTGATATACCAAGTCCATGACAGAAAAAAATGTCTTTCGAGTCTCTCCTGTAGTTAAATCTCTCCATCATGAAGGCGATATTTTGCACAGAGTACAGGTAGTCAGTCAAGACAGATAAACTTTGTTGTATTATTGTAGTCTGCATTGCTTCAGCTTATGGAATTTCTGTGCACTACAGCTTTTTTTTTTTCACTGTTTCATGTATATGAACAAGCTTGTAATTATCTACTAGAAAGGTAATTTATTATGATAAAGAAATAATTACATACTTTCAAGCTGCACACACTTAATGGTGGTGAATATCGTATTTCACTTTATTCAAGTCAAGTATTTGTCTTCACTTATTCAGAATTCATGCCTTTTGTGTTATTTTACAATGATTTGTGACTCCAAGTAGTAATAACACTTGCACTTGAATTATACACATGGAATTTATTTTGTTCTAGCCTTCACATAATTTTATAGTTTGGGCTTTTCATTGGCAGACAGAGGTTAGCTATCCTTCCCTATTACTGATAAAAGTAATTTCAGTTTTTCCAAATCTTGGTTGGTTGGATTTTGTTTTTGCAGAGCTGAGGGTAAATTAGATCTTGGTCTTATTTTAAACGTCTCCCAAAGGTGCAGATTCAGTACCTGTTTTTCTGGGTGTTTATTCATTAGGGAGTTTTTGTTTGTTTGTTTTCATCTTGAGTCCATTTTTGTATTGAAATATTTATAATGCCGTTCTGGGATCTCCTATATCAGTCCTGTCAATGCTACTTTCTCTGAGTGGCAATACTGTATGTCTGCTGATTCTGGTGTTCTCCCATGATTTCTTCACTTCTTGACTTCCAAGTACCTGTGAGACCATGGGATGAAAACAAGCAAAAATGTCTCGCCATCTAAACCTGTTGTGTTACCTTCAGTACACATTGCAAAAGAGCAATTATGAAACTCAAAGTGCTGGTTTACATGTTTTACGGGTTGTCTTTTGCTAAGTTGATTATTTTAGTGCTTTGTGCTCTGGGCATTTTGCTAGGCCACTTTGCAACTGAGTACAGACATTTTGATTGTTAAGCTGAAATGTTTAAAATAAAAAACAAATGGGTAAGCCACTTGTCTGCAATCCAGTGAAATTTTGTTTTCCCTTTTTTCCTAATTTAAGGAGCTATCATTATTTTGTGGGCTTCTCTGGTAATAGTGTGATCAGTGTTAAAAAAGTATTACTAACATACCTGTTCCATGTTAATAACTTTATTTTTTTAACAGAGCACTAACTTAATTTTTCTTGACTCGGTATTATGCCAAAGCTTATTCATGCCATTTCCCAGAGTTGAGAAAAATCAGCAAAATTCATGCATATTTTAGAAAGCAATTACTTTTGGATGTAAGTTAGTTTATCTTGTTTTGCTTTGTTTGAAAAGATTTATTTAGCTCTAATTCTAGTTGAAGGTATTTTAATACTTTTACAAAAAATGAGAATACTTTTTGCTGTTCAGCAAGATCTGTAAAGTATAACAAGGATGAAAAGCAAAACTGACTGAAGACAACACTTCACTTTGATCCATCAGCTTATATTTGTTTACTTTCATCTTCCAATTTAAGTGGTGTTGTTTTTGAACTCAGTGGTTTGACCATCAACTGGGAAACTTCTAAGGGAATTCAAATGGATACATATTCCTACAAATTACCTATTATCTCTGCAGATTTTTTACTCTTTCTGTGTCCCTTGTGGCTGTGCCAAGCTTTAATGCAATACTCAATTACTGTCTAATAATCACTATTGGATAGTCACTAATCAAGCCAAATATGCTTTTATGTGACATTTATAAAGTTAACTTACAGATTGAAATAAATATATGCCATTAAGCATTTTACTTTTAAGTTGGACTTGAATTTGATTATTTCATTTATGTAACAACCACATTCATGAGGAAAAAAGATTTTTTTAAGGCCTTGTAAGACGTTTGTATCCAACTATGAAAGATCTGAAAGTAATTTTAGCTCTCTTCTAGAAATTTTTTATTGCAAATAGCAGATATTCAAGATGAAAAAATTTTCATTTATATTTAGTAGTGTTTAGTGTGTTTCTGTCACAAAAATTTTACAGACTATGGGAAAAAAATATCAGTTGCAAACTGTTGAGAAAGACCTCTTTCATACGTTTAAAATTTTAACAATTTCTCTAAATGCGAATATAAACAAAAATGTCAGATATAACTGGGAGCAATAAAGTGAAGTCTTCGTGGGCAGCGTGGCATAACTCCTATTTCAGGTTAAATGTAGTAAGGATTTACACAAGGTTGACTTTTCTAGCTGAAAGGAAATTCTAGAGATCCATGTTTCTACTTTAGCAGTGGACTTGATACAATGCACCACTGGAAACAATTAGTAAAGAAAAAAAAAAAGGATAATGGCATAATGTTATAAAATGAAGTGGCTAAAGCTGAGGCAATATGTTATGCTTAAAGAAGAAAATACTTGTCTGGAGAGAAGTTAATAGTGTTTTTCCTTATTTAGGAGTTAATTAATATTTTATTTAATTACTTTGTCTCCAAAACAAGAAGTGTGAACAAACACTGACACGAAATTTTGAGACATTTTGGCTAGTTATGTGGTTTGAGATATCATTTGAAAAGTGATGACCTTGAGGTTTGAAACAATCGAAGTGTAATGAAATAGGAAAAAAAATTCAAGTCCTGCTTTTTGAATAAGAAACCACCACATTTTTTAAAAAGGAGTTTTATCAGCAGATAAAGGTGGAGAAAGACAATGCTTACCTGTCTGTCCAAGTAAGGTATTACTGGCCCTATATTCAGGAGATCTGAGTGTAAGAGAAGAAATACAGTAAGCAAAAAGCCTGAATTGGACAAGAATAAACTAAGGTTTAAAATTAAGAGTAAGGTCCTAAAGCAGCTTAAATAGGAGAAAATAAAGGAAAATAGCTCAAGTAGTTTGAAAACGTAGGTTTGTAATCGACAGAACAGACCAGGCTTCATGACCAGAGGAGTTCCTTTTCCTGATGTTCTGCTAAGTAAATCCTGCTCTTCGTGTCTCTTGCTTAATGAATCAGTGTGATTTTGGTTTTATCCGATTTTATTCATACATTCAGTATTTGAGTTTTTAATACATTTCTTCCAATATATTTAGGAAAATAACCTCTCAGTTAAGTATCACTGTAGTAGAAATGGGCATTTGTTATTATAGACTCAAAGAATTTCTAGTTGTCATTATGGATGCAGAATATCATTATACTGGTTGAAATTTAAAGATTACGTCTATTGTAAATCTCTTTAAGAGGTGAGTTATGTGCAATTTGCAGTGGCATAGATCCACTGCATTGAGTCCACTATGTATAGGGGATTTAATGTCTAAATCTCTTGATGTGTGTCCCTGTGTATAGATTTATGACTACTGGTGCATGTATATAAATAATCCAAACCAAAGAATTCCAAAAGCTTAGAAGTTTTTCAGTGTCTCTGTGACCACTTTGTAATCTGAGTATTACAGAGGTGGGTAGAGTTTGGTTTTCAGAAGGTAGCTTTAAGGACTACCTTTTTCCGAAGGAATCTACATATATAGACAGACACCAGAAATGCTCCAGCCGCTCTTGCTAACTTTCGTGTCTTGTTTCAGTTGGTCATCCAAACTGTTCTTCTGAAAATACATTTCATTCCTATATTCATCTTCAGGCTCATAGGCACGTTTAAAAATAAGGTCTTGAGGCACAGTAATTGGAATAATATATATATATAACTAGGAAGGTATATAGATGTTGAACTTTCTTTCCTTTAGTATTTAAAAATATTTTAATAACTTCAGAAGTAAATGTTATTGATATCAAGAGCAGATGGAAGGCTTCTTGAAAGGAAAGTATCAATAAGATATAGCTGGAGAAGAAAGAGGTGCTATTGGAAGCTGGAGTGCTGCATTTTAGGTCACCAACCCGAGAGCCTTTGGGATGTTTTAAGATTGAGAGTGTCCTGCTGACTTCTGCTGTCTTGTGGCTTTATCTGAAAACAGGAAGAAACTGTGCCTAATTCACCATTCAAAATCTGAACCTTTTTTTATGAAACATAGAACTACTTGACTTTGCTTCTCTCTCAAACTAATTTCCATCCTAATGCAATTTCATGCATCAACATATACTTAACGCCAAAAAAAAACCCCATATAAAGTAGTTCATTTGACTTTAAAAGATCTCCCCTTAACAGAATAAACCTGAATCATTTTCATAGATGTTCATACAATTGATTTCAAGTTTATGTGCATGAAGGAAGCCACTTCTATACCGAAGTAGGGATCATATTTGTGTAATTCAAGAGTTCTTTGGGTGTTTGGGGGTTTGTTTGTTGTTGGATTTTGGTTTGGATAAACCAAATCAACTGGTTAGGTTGCAGCATAAGCAAAGTCTAGTGTTCATACTTATATCAAGACCACCCGTATGCTAACAAATTGTTCTTTGGTTCTTATTTAGTGTGGCTATTGTATTCTGATAAATAACACAGGGACATAGAAAGCCTATGTCCAATTCCTGAGTTTTCCATTCACTGGCAGTTATTGCTTTGGTCTGTTATCGGAACTTTAATTTGCATCTACAAAATTCAAATGCAAATAATAATAGATTGTTATTTAGAGGGAATTATGCTGCTTTATTCTGTTTTTCATTTGGTCATATATTGGGTTTACCTGCCCAGGTGCCGGCAGTAGCACCAGCAG
>VZTQ01001743.1:108276-182178 GCA_013400755.1 Pelecanoides urinatrix
ATGTTATATACAACTGTATCAGTACCAATATAATGTAATAAAACTGTCTTTGAAACATTTTTCATATTGTAATGAATGTAAACACTTGAAAAAAAAAAAAGGGGGCACCTTTTTCCTTTTGTATTTATGTTTCTTCAGATTGTAGCAAGCAGCATAAAATAATCTCTTGCCATAATTTCAGCCCTGCAAGAGTTACATTTCGTTTAGCTGTCAGTTCTTCTTGTTGTGAGGTGCAAGGACATTCTGAAAGAAGCTGTTACAATCCCAGCTGGCACAGAAGAATACAAAATCAATAGCAAGAAAATCTGGACATGAATGAGGCGGGGCATAGTGAGGTGAGAATATCTGGTCTGTTGGCCTTTGGAAAGGAAGAAATCATTTGTGTTGGACAAGACTGACAGCAGAAAAGAAGTTGTGGGTATCAGATATAGCTGGGAAATGATATGGAACGCTTTTAATACCGGCGATTTAGGAAGAAGGAGACGTGTGGAATGGTTAACTAGAATTTTTTTTAATGAGAACATCAGTGTAAGATTTCATATATAAGAAGATGGAAAGATTGAAGTGCTGGGTGATTTTTTTATTTTCTTCTATTAGTGAATTGAGGAATGCATTCTGACATTCTCTTTTCATCCCAGCCTGAAGATATGCTGAGAATATACTTTTCTCTGTGGCACCAGAGATGGTTGTTAAACCCTTCAATTCTATTAGGTGTCCTTTATTTTTGGAGACAATCCTTATTTAATTCATCCATTACACAAATAAGGGAAAGCTGTACTGATTAATCAAATCTTTGAAGAGTGACAGTGAACACTGTAATTGTTGATTGAGAATTGTTGATTTTCTGCATATAATTGCATCTGAAGTAACTTATTTTTAAGAAAACATGCAATTCACAAAGTACAAAGGAAAAAAAAAAAGAATGTTCTCATGTATCATTTCCAAAAGCAAAAAGTTTTTACATCTGAAATAAAATTGTGGCAGTGGCTTCATGTTTTACTCTTTGTCTCCTAAAATGCATTTTTTCCTCTAAGCGCCTCTTTTTGCGCTTTTTACCTCAGAAAGACATGGCGTGCCAGGAAAATAACTTCTAGAAGATTAATACATATGTAACCAACAAATACTTTCCTATATAAGGACACCAAGCTCAGTGAGTAGTGTGTGTGTGAGAGGAATTTTAAATGTGGGTAGCAAATCAGTTCTTTCTACCAGACCCTAGAAGTTTCTAGGTGAAGGTCTTACCAGAGTTCTTTGCAAATTTTCTTTCAGGCTCAGCAGCATATCAATGAAGAAAGATGCTCCCCTATTTCAGTTATGTGATCTGAATGTTTTCCAGGTACCAAGGAGAATGTAGGAGGGGGTTAAAGCCATGCAGTAGAATTGGGAAATGAGCTTCATTTGAGCTTAAGACACGGACTTGGTGAAAGTATCAAAGAAAGAGTGAGATGAAAGACTCCCTCCAGAATTGGTGGAGATTGATGCATATCCTAAACCGCACATTGCTTGTAAACTGAAAAAGCTAGCTCGTGATGCAAAGAACTAGGAATAATGGAGGATGGTACTGTAAGTTTTCATCTGTTCTGAAGGACTTCTGAATAAATGAATCTGAGCTACTTTGCAGTTTCTCAAGAATAACTTGCTGATGTTTAGATCACCTTGTGTCCTAGACCTCAAATTCTGCTTACAAAGTACCTGTAAAACCAAAGATTCCTTTGTGTCATCAAAAACTTCAAGGATAAGTGTTTTCAAGCCTTAAATGAAATGAAAAATTCATTTCAAGTGTATTTTTCCATATATTTATTCCATCTAGAAGAATAGTAATTAGGATTGCTTTTTATGATCAGGCTTTTTATTTTATACTGCATGTTTTGCACAGCTAAGTGTTTGTGTGATGGAATACAGACACGTGATACACTTTATATTACCATACTACATAAAAGATGTGATCCTAAACTAAAGCTGAGTCCAAAGCTTACTCAATTTTAGTTGGTTAAGTTGCATTTCCAGTGAACCATTTCTTCCTCATCTTCTTTTCCATCTGGCTTCCCTCTCTTCCCTCTACTTTTATCCCCTAAAATGTAACAATAAGAAACTTTGCTTTTTTTTTTTCCCCCACGAATTAAAAAAAAAAAGACTTTGCATGGATCAGTTAAGAAAACAATTACTTCTGTAAGGCTTTTTCTGTGCAGAAGATTATACCATATTATCAGTCTTTGTTCTTGTTTTGTAGGTTGTCAAATACCTAAATTCAAAAAGATCCAGCATTTACATTGTGCCATAAGGTTGTAAATTACCAAAATGGATGACTTTGTGAACATTAAATTGAAATTTAGTGAATTTGACATTTACACTTGATTAAAAGCTCAACAGACAAATTTACCAAATATGTCTCTAATTAATTAGTTTTGGAAAGATTTCCTCCCTGCCCATCATTAATTTATCTAACTTAAAGATGTAAAAGGCATCTGATTAGTTAGTTTTGTTTAATGGTAGAGGTTGCCCTGAAAAGGACATACAGTGTAATAGGTGTAATTTGACACTCTCCAACTTTTGAGGCACCCCTCTTTCTTTGTGGCCCTGCTGAGTTTGAAGTTTAAGTGCTTCCTGCTTCAAAAAAACCAAACCGTAACACACTGAGTAAATGCAGACTGTACACCTTCTTCTGCATTAATGGCCACAAGAGAGACGAGCACCTGACCCGTGGGGCAGCAAGACCTATGGATCACTGTGCATTCATATGTTGCATTTGCATGACTTCCTGAGACATGTAAGAAGCCAGAGCATAAGTGTACTGTTGAGAAATACTCACGCTGACAGCTGCAACACAGCACTGCGGTCACCTGCCTGTGCCTTGCCCTGGCAGAGTGGGTTTGCAGGCTCTAGTCGGTTCAGCCAGCGCTATCCAACATGCTGGGTCATGGGACAGGAGGGTGCAGCACTGCAAGTATGTGAAGCGTAGGGACTATCCGGTAGAAATGAATACAAAAGGCTTGATTGCAGTTCCCTTTATAGCAGGAAATAGAATTCTCAAATTTCCTTTTAAGAGTCATAGAATGGAGAGTTTGAGAGATACTATCAGTTTATGGATAAAAATGTAGTATGTTTCAATACCTAGTAATATTTCAGTTGAAAACCTGAAGAATCTCATTTTTTCCAGCTTTACCACCATGTTTGACATCACTTCGTGTATAGCTTCATCTTTTTGTCTCTCGTCTTTCTCTTTCATTAAGTAATAGAGTGATAGACAAATAAGAAACTACTTTTAAAAAAAATGGAAGAAAGGTAACCTCTGGGGGTTTATCTTTGACGTTCAACATGTACCTGACTATCTTCCAGTGGAGCAGCTCTATCAACAGCTTAATTTCCACTGCTGTGAGATTTGTCTTCTCCAAAGTGCTAGATAAGCTGGCCTTTAGTGTCTCTTGATGAATTTGTCCATTTGCTCTTTCCTTCACCAGCACTGGCCTGCCCAACTGCCTGCACTTGGACTTGGTTTTGCTTACTTCCTCAGTTAACTGCTCTCACTTTACAAAAGATTACTTTGTGTCTGTGGACCATGAACTGCTTGCATCAGGCATGCATGTATGCCCTTTGCCCATGGAAAAGTGTTCATACGTATGATCATTGGTTAGATAAACAGGTAAGCCCCTACTTACCTGCATTTCTTCTGCATAAGGGGCTGACTGGTTGCCTAAGTATCCTATCTGTTTGTGTTCAGGAATCCACTTAGCCTTCCCTTTGTAGCTTGAGAGGAAAAGCGTAGCATTTTTGCATTTCTTAACGTAAAATTTTGAAGTGGGCATTTTTTTTAATTCTCTGCAAGAATGATTGCATTTGTGTGAGCACACATTGTGTGAGTACATAAATGGCTTTTGTGACAAAAATGTCCATGTCATATTAGAGGTTTTCCTTTGGAAAAGTTACCTTTGCTATTTTATCATATATCTGTGAAAGTGTGATATATTTTGAATTAATTTTCCATATGTACGTTGAATAATGTATGTGCTACACAAAATAGCAATGCAATATTATTCCAGTATCTTCTTTGCATTTTATTAAATTTAAAAAAATGTAAAATATCTATTTATCTATGTTTTTATTCAATAAAAGTAACACCAGGAGAGTTTACTTCATTAGACTTCAAAGGATTTTATTCAGAGCCTCAAATAATTTAAAAGATTAAAACAAGCCTTTAAAACCATTTTGTGATGTTAGTATTTAAAAACAATTATGAAAAGATTTTGCTGGCCATTCTTATTGTATAGAAATAAAGAGAGCAGTATATTCACAGTGAAAATGTCAAGCCTGGATAAAGTGATCATGAAGCTTTCAATAGACGGCAAGAGCAATTTCTTTTTTTAATTAGAGGGTTGGAATTGGTGTCATAGTTGTATATTGTTCTGATTATTGACATTTTTCTGCCTCCTGAAAATATAATAATAATGGGTTGAAAAGGAAACCTCTCAAGTGATTGAGAGGAGGACCAAGAGAATACCACCTTCAAGTAAGAAGTACTGAAACATAAATTCAGTTGATTTCATCTTCAGCTAAAATCGGGAGCTAACTCTAGGCTTGATAGAAAGTCCTGTGAAGAATTCATGATCAAACTGAATTCAGGGACAGAATTCTAATTTACTTCATCTGTGTCCAGGTTCCTTTTTCTTTCCTATATATCGATTGGAAGAAAATGTAATATAGTCATCTTTATCCTATTGTTCCTAAACACTTTGCACTTTGAGAGACCTAATAGAAATCAGTAGTAAGTACATCAACAGCTTTTATTGACTAAGAAGTTTTATTTTTTAGTCCATTGTTCATGTCAGTTTTAATTAAATATATAATAATATATTCTTAAGGGAGTGCTGGGGAGTAGCAAGAGCAGGGCTGCTCCGCAAAGGAGGATGAGCTGGACTGAGGGCACCCACAAGCACTGGCAGGGCCATCATGGACAGGGTGCAGTCCTGCAGCAGCCAAGCAGGGCTGGGCTGGAGATGGTGATGGGACCACCGCAGCCAGGATCTGGTCAGGAACAGCAGGAGGGAAGGCCAGAGGCAGGGCTGGAGACAAAGCTGTCCTCAGTGGAGGTCCAGGGTCTTTACAGGAAATCTAGTCTGTGAGCCAGCACTGCAGGAGACAGGATCAGGACCAGGCACTCCTGCAGCTTCACTGGGGCAGGGACTGACAGCCCCCGGGGCTAAAATGGTGTCCTGGGTTGTGGGCAGGGTGAGGGGAGGCTCAAGGGAATGGGCAGGGATAGTCAGGGCTGGCGGTGCCCTCAGGGCCATGGCACTAAGCCTGAATTTCTCTGCCAGCTCCATTATCGCATGTGAGACTAAGTAGAGTAGTTTTATAAAGGTGCATTAAATACTTCTCTTTCATGAAAAAAATACCGGGAATAACATATGTCCACTGAATCATTTATATGACAAACTATTGAAGAAACAGAACAGTTTAATTAAGGTTTCATATTGCATATACGGTTTCATGTGTTATTTTTGATAAAATATTTCTGTCATCTTCTGTAATGGAAAATATATAGTCTCGAATTCAGTCAGATACTTTCCCATGGTCACTAACATTTAAAAATGGCATTTTATGAGAGTAATAGCTGCAACAACATTTGTTTCTAGATTAGTATTTCTGCAATACAGATATTGCTCTTTCAATTCAGTGCAATGTAAAAGTCAGTAATTTGAAACTTAGTTGATTGGGATTTTTTTGTTTTTCAGATGGATGCTTGAATGTTTGGAATTAACACTTGTATTTTAATACAAGAAGTCTTGTTTAAATTTTGTCTTTAAAAAAAACCCCAAAACTGTTGTTGTTTTAGGTTATGCCTAACTGTTTTTTTTTCTTTATCCTCCTTTTCCCTTGTATTCAGTGGGCAAATTGGGAGGCAAAATGCAGATAAAATAAGTAGTTGGAAAAAGGTATTCAGAAATATGAAAAAGGAGAGAGACAAAATTTGGTTTTTTTTGGAAAGGGTTTTTTTAGGTTGTAGATGGAAAGTCCCCCCACATTAAAACAGTGAGTAATCAAGGCAGGAATCTTGAAGACATAGTTTCAAGTTCTCTACTCTGAGTCAGAAAGAATGAGGATTCAAACCTGTTTTTTTCAGCATTTCATCAGTTTCATTTTTCATATTCTTGTTTTCATATTGTATGCCCTTTCCATCAGACTGTTCTTGTTTCTGGCTTTTTCATTTTTTATAGTATTTATAATAATTATACTAAGCAAGAATGAGGAAAAAGAAGTAACTTAATGTTCCACTGATTAAAAAATTCCCATAGGTAGGCAAATGTCTGTTCAAATTGGCATACCAAAACAGGCAGACAGCTGTTTGAAATTAGAGTCTCTAGCAGGACAATTTATTGTCTCAACCCCTGTTAGTTTCTGGAGTTGTTTCATTTTTGTGCTTATTACAAATACAAAGTTCAGAATCTCAAATATTTTTTCTTTGTTTTGTGTTTTCTTCTCCCTTTTGAAACAAAATTCTTGGATTTTGCAGCTACTTCAGGAGGTGGCCAATGGGTTTCTTAGTCTGAGATGTACTAGTTGTTTCCTGTTGTCATGAACTGCTTTATGTTACAACATACTGTACTTTAAACAAAACAAAAAAAAAGGTAATGTGCCTACTTAAAGTAGTCTTCCTGTTCTGGCAAATTTATTGTTTCTACATAGAAGTTTTTCCATTGTGTAATGAAAATATGTCTAAAATTATAATTTGAATAACTAGGAACCCTTCCTCCTCAATATTTTTACCTGTTCATACTTTTCTTTAAAATCAACTCTTCTCTGCCTTGCGCAGTCTACCTGACAAAGGCTATGAAATCAAAACCAGTTTAGGAGCAATCACTGCTTACCTGTGCTACTGCTGTTCATTAGATAGTTCGCTATACTTACCCATCTACGTGTTTATAACTACTGAATTCTTTTATTTATCCCCAGAGAGCAAAAGCTGAAAAGAATATCAAATTAGCTACTTTACTAATTATGACAGCAACTTGTGAATGGGGCCACAGTGAATTAAAAGTCATTGGTAATAAACAGCTCATCTTGAGTTGTTAAATATTTTGAATGTTTTTCATGATGACACTTCAATGATGAGGACAGCAAATACTTTCTGATAGAGCTAATCTGTTAAAAGGGGCAGTGCGATCTGTTCTTCATAAGCTCTCTAGGAAAATGTATAATCCAGAAGCCTTATTTTGAAGCTTTTCTTTTTGGAAAAATAGTGATGTTCTTTTTACCTTCATCTTCAGTAAATTACGTCATTGTGCCTGTCTTCCAGAGCAGCAAGAAAATGAACATAAGAGGACCATGAAAACCAGCTTTCAGCATGGCAGCCAATAAAAAGAAAATGGTTTATGCTGCCAGAGGCAGGTGTTTGGATTGCTTGGTTCTTCACTGTGAGGAGTTTGGAGGTTTTTTGCTTGTTTTTTTTCTAAAGAAAAGTACTTGCTCTTAAGAATGAACCAATTGAATTAATAAGCACCTGCTGGCAAGTCGACAATGGGTAGTAGCTCTACAGGCAGAGTACAGTTAAGTAGATAAACTGAAATAAGGCTTTGTGTTGAGATGTTTTTGTTTGCTTGGAATTCTGTGCATGTCTGGTTTTGTTTCAGTTTCTAGGAGGCTTATTTTATATAACAGAACTTCTGCCTGAGGAATCAAAGATCATAGAGTAATGAAACTTATAGATCATTTGTGATAGGAAGAAAAATCACTGAGTTCAGAGTCTGAAATTGCCTTGTTTTCCAAGCTGTGGGTGGAAAACAATAGACACTTCTAACCTTTCTTTATCAGCAAAATGAAGAGATGAAAATCAGCTTCTGACAACACTGAGGAAAGCCAATTTAGTATTTTGGCTCTCCAATTCCTGTAGTGTATTTCATCTTGCTGTTGCTGCATGTCGTGGTTTAACCCCAGCCGGCCACTGAGCACCACGCAGCCACTCGCTCGCTCCCCCCGGGTGGGATGTGGGAGAGAATCGGAAGGGGTAAAAGTGAGAAAAATCATGGGTTGAGATAAAGACAGTTTAATAGGTAAAGCAAAAGCCGCGCACGCAAGCAAAGCAAAATAAGGAATTCATTCACTCCTTCCCATCAGCAGGCAGATGTTCAGCCATCTCCAGGAAAGCAGGGCTCCATCACGCGTAGCTGTTACTTGGGAAGACAAACACCATCACTCTGAATGTCCCCCGCCTCCTTCTTCTTCACCCAGCCTTATATGCTGAGCATGATGTCATATGGTATGGAATAGCCCATTGGCCAGCTGGGCCAGCCGTTGCGGCCACGCTGCCTCCCAGCCCCCTGCACACCTGGCAGGGCACAGGAAGACGAAAAGTCCTTGACTAGTGTAAACATTACCTAGCAACAACCAAAACATCAGTGTGTTATCAACATTATTCTCACACTACATCCAAAACACAGCACTATACCAGTTAATAGGAAGAAAATCAACTCCATCCCAGCCGAAACCAGGACACTGCAAAACCCTAGTCTTTCTGAAAAACTGAAAATAATTTGGTGGTTGTTTTTTTTAAGCTATTTAATTTAAGGTTTTTATTTTAATTTTTGCTTTCTGGAATGCATGATCAGACTGGAGTTACTAAAACTAATTGTCTCCCAGCTATCAACCATTTTATGCTATCACTGTCTTGTTATCCTGCCTCACCTCAACTGTTCCTTGCCTTTTTAATTCATGTAGTTCAAAGTAGCTTTAAGTGCTCTTTTCTTACCTGTTCACTCAGACCAGCAATACATTTCATCTCTAAATGAAATTTACCATCAGAACAGAGAGTCAGGAGGGATCCTTGCCCAGCTAAACTCATCATTGCCGATATGTGGAACTAGCCGGGCACACAGAAAGGGTCTCTGCACTGAGTGGAACAGGTTAGTAGCATGGAGGGCTGTGATAAGGAATGGCTATTGCAAGGAAATTAAAATTCATCTGTAAGTTGCTCCAGTGCAGCCTCCAGCAAAGTGTGGGCTTCTGCTGCATGTAATGAGAACAAATTGTGTATGATGCTGGGGACTGAGTGATCAGATTCTGTGAGGGGCACCAGGGGACAGGCTGGCTGTGGGGACAGCATCACTCAAAAATGTAGAGCTGTGAGAAGGTAGCTGCTTGTANCACTGAGTTCAGAGTCTGAAATTGCCTTGTTTTCCAAGCTGTGGGTGGAAAACAATAGACACTTCTAACCTTTCTTTATCAGCAAAATGAAGAGATGAAAATCAGCTTCTGACAACACTGAGGAAAGCCAATTTAGTATTTTGGCTCTCCAATTCCTGTAGTGTATTTCATCTTGCTGTTGCTGCATGTCGTGGTTTAACCCCAGCCGGCCACTGAGCACCACGCAGCNTCATCTCTAAATGAAATTTACCATCAGAACAGAGAGTCAGGAGGGATCCTTGCCCAGCTAAACTCATCATTGCCGATATGTGGAACTAGCCGGGCACACAGAAAGGGTCTCTGCACTGAGTGGAACAGGTTAGTAGCATGGAGGGCTGTGATAAGGAATGGCTATTGCAAGGAAATTAAAATTCATCTGTAAGTTGCTCCAGTGCAGCCTCCAGCAAAGTGTGGGCTTCTGCTGCATGTAATGAGAACAAATTGTGTATGATGCTGGGGACTGAGTGATCAGATTCTGTGAGGGGCACCAGGGGACAGGCTGGCTGTGGGGACAGCATCACTCAAAAATGTAGAGCTGTGAGAAGGTAGCTGCTTGTATAACTAATTTCAGTTTCCTGTTCATAGCAATAGAATTTGAAGCCAGTGAAGGCCACCTAGAAGGCCCACGCAGAGCAATGGTATGCTGTAGTAGTACGCAGAATTATGTCTAGAAAGGGAATTATTGTGGAATTCATAGCTTCATGAAGTTAATACTATCCTATTTTAAAATGTCAAGTGTTCTCTTGAATCACTGTTGACACAGTTTGGTACCTATTTAGACTCTCAAACCCACATGTAAACTTCCTAAGCAACACAAATCCCTGAATTTCTAAAAACAACCATGTGTAATCCAGGTTGAAGATACTCTTACTTTGCATAGTGCACTTCGATTTGGAATAAGAACTTCTTATTCTCTGAAAGTTAATGAACAATCCCTAGAGTCTCCCACGGCATTCTCTTAGAGAAGCTGGTGACTCATGGCTTAGACAGGTACACTCTTCACTGGGTAAGAAACTGGCTGGATGGCCAAGCCCAGAGAGTTGTGGTCAACAGAGCTAAATCCAGTTGGCGAGCGGTCACGAGCGGTGTTCCCCGGGGCTCAGTTTTGGGGCTGGTCCTGTTCAATCTTTATCAATGATCTGGATGAGGGGATCGAGTGCTCCCTCAGTAAGTTTGCAGACGACACCAAGCTGGGCAGGAGTGTTGGTCTGCTCGAGGGTAGGAAGGCTCTGCAGAGGGACCTGGACAGGCTGAATTAATGGGCTGAGGCCACTTGTATGAGGTTCAACAAGGCCAAGTGCCGGGTCCTGCACTTTGGCCACAACAACCCCCATGCAATGCTACAAGCTTGGGGAAGAGTGGCTGGAAAGCTGCCCAGAGGAAAAGGANATTCTATGATAGCTCCTGGTCAAGAAAGGTATTTATGTATTTATTGGATTTGGTTTGCTGGCTTTTTGCTAACATCTTCTATGTTTTCTATACCATCCAATGTAACTGAAGAAAAGGAAAGGGAGAGGAACAAAAGGCAACTTTTTTGACATAAATGTTGCTTTTTATCTATGCTTTGTAAAGGGATTTATGCTTTTCAGGAACTGCTGAAACAGCAACCCTGGAGACTGTTCTTTCAAGAGAAGAACTTTCCATTCTCTTTTACAGTTTTCCTTTTTTTTGATGAGTAAAATATAAGGAGCAGCAGAGGAGTTTTTTGTTTGGTTGTTTTTTGTCATTTCCCTCCTCACCCCAGTCATTTATTTGAAGTCCTAACCTTGATAGTTATCAAAGGACTCTAAGGACAACTTCTGGAATGGTTCATGGGTTAGAGATATGTACTGTTAAGAGTTGATAGGGACTATACGTGTCAATGTGCCAACAGACTTATAAAAAAAATGGCACTTCGATGGGGTTTGAATTCCTGACAGACTGCCAACTCTTGTGCATGACCTTTGTCTAGCAAAAAGCTTTATCTTAGTCAGAACTAATTAATTGCATTTGGTCATCTTGTCTTCTGGCCCCCTCTCATGATAAAATCCTGGGTCTCCAGAGATACCTCCTTCAGTTTGAACTGTAGAGGTGTAGTGCTTTGTGGCAGTGACTAACTTATTCCCTGGGATGATTTGTGGAGCAAATGTTGCTGTGATCGCAAACACGGTATTTTGAAAGTAATTTGCTAAAGACCCTTGTGGAAGCAAATCTTACTTATGTTCTTCATATGATTTAGGCAGCACTTCATGTTGTTCCTTTCTGGAGGAAACAGAAGAATGTGTTATGGAGATACGGAATTTTTTCGTAGGCATTCCATTAAATTTGTAAGTTAGCACACTGCTGATACAGAGTTGGTGCTGACTAGCAATGGGATGGCAACAACTTTCATCTGTCTTTGTAATCAGGCTTATACAAGTATATTAGATTTCTGCTTCCATTTTCCTGAATCATAAGTGCTGTTGAAATAACTTTTCTCTTAGAAAATGTTCTTTCTCCAACAGGATGGTTAGCCTTTGCAATTCTGTGAAGTTTTACTTTCTACAAGTAGGCTGGTGGCAATATTCTGGGTATGTTGCATGTTGTTTGGCTGCAGTAATCAAGCTTTGGTTATTTCCATGTTGAAATAGGAGTCTTTTTAATACAGATGTTCAACATTTTTATATAGCTCTTCACATTACTGAACAGGGAGTTTTTATAACTGTTAATTAAACTTTTGTCCTTAAAAAAAGATGACAGTAATTTAGCCAATTTTTTTCCTCTATCAGTAACATGACATGGTAATTGTAGTGTATCTGAAGTAAAAGTCACATCAATTAAACAGCAATGTGAAAATTATTCATCTGAGCAAACAATATGTTCATAGTGCTAAGTACATTGTTCTCTGTGTTTCAGACTGTTAATTACATTAATTACCAAAGATCAGTTTGCAGTTGAAATCCTGATTGTCAAATCTAATTTGATTTTAACTGCAGACAGCTCTGACAGTATAGTCTGGTAACTGCAAATAATATTGATACTTTCTGTCTATAATGGGACATTTCAGCAGCATCATTGAATGTCTGTTGTAAAGTATATAGATTGAGTATTTCAGCAATAATATTAACTGTTCTGTGTTGCTTGCAAAATCTGTGGATTTCTTCCAGAAACTTTGGTTACTTTAATAATGAAGACACTTACCGATCGCAGAACATCTGAAGTTGACAATTTTTATGGAGTAGTAATCCTGTTTTTATAGAGCTGGATTATGAATAACTTTTCAACATTGTTGAAAAGCATTGAAAAGTGTTTTTCAGGGAAAAAAAACATATCCCTTGACTGACTCATAATCTGATTCCCTGTTCATGTGTTCCTCTCTGCAAAGTTAAAATACAGTTTTGGCATGTCTATCTTGTTTCACGGGTTTGCCTCAGAGATCTCTGAAACACTGGGGACACTGGGAAAGACTTAAACTGATTTACATACATGTAAGTGTCCCTATGCTGTGCACCCATTTATGGGGTTAAAATGATGCAGGGCTGTCTCTGTTCCTTTGGCATGGAAATATCCTTTGAAAGTCAAATTAAAATGTATTCCTGCAGTGGCAGGTTTTATCACTATGGACTGAGTGCACAGAACAAAGATTTTTCTGAATAATGTCTGTAAGAAAGCAACATGACATAAACACAGGAGAAGGATTGCAACATAAGATCTGCCAGCCACTGTCAAACTAACATTATGTGTAGGCAACTACTGTATCTCTAATAGTGACAAGTAGCTAATGATTATGGAAGAATATTAAAAAAGAGCATGGACAAAGGGATCTTCCTTATACATCGTCACAACTCCTGTACTCCGTATACTGTTGGATTTCTATGAAAAAGGTACGTCATATTAGTAGTCACTGACAGTGGTGTCCTTGTGAACTTGAACCCATTTATACTTTTGGCCTCCAAAACATCTTGTGGCAATGAAACCTATATTAGCAATCTCAAGTTTAATCTGTGCCTGCTGGAGTAACTTCATTGTTTCAGTGATTTCAGTTGCTGCTTCATAAAACTAAGATAAACCCAGTATGGCATTGATCTGTTCTTGTGAGATTGTCAAATCCATTTTATAAATTCCACAATTTGATATATATGGTTTAGCATATGTGTTATAACAGCACAATTATTTAGGATGATCTAATAATTAGTAAAACAGAGGCATAAATAAATAATTTTCTGAAGTTGAAAAATCTTTAAAACAGTAAGGAGATAGCTTTATAGCAGGCATAGTAGTTAGGACCTTAAATTCTCATAAAATGCAGTTTCTAGTTCTTGACATAAATGTGTGTTGTATGAGTACCTTACAAAATTTGTATATACTTTGTTCTTTTGCTTTTAGATAAATATTTCTAAGGAATGAACATTTAATAAGTATAAAACAAGGGAGGAAGATCTGTAGAGTTTTACAGAACTCCCACGCAGTATACTTGGAAAGGTGTTACAGAATGAAAATAAATGTGCTGGAAAGGAGGTCTTGCATCTCAAAATAAGCTTTGGCAAAAAGTAACCCAGAAGAAAGTGAATCCATCTATTTTCTTTCATTCCAGGTTTTATATTGAAGAGAAAAAGCAAGAGGATTTTTCGTTATCTCATAACTGAGAACTTGTACAATTGCATTGCCTCAGCTATGAACAGTTGCTTTTCCTCTTGTATGCTGTATACTTGCTATCGCAGGGAGTAAGTAAACCCAGAATACGTGGACACATCCCTAAGGGTCTGGCACATGCATTTAAGGTTAAATTCTTTCTGCTGATGATGTGGATAGTTTTATTTCACAGTGAGTTTCACTGGGCAGCAGGGCACCTACCCCAATTCTTGAAATGTCTGCTATCAGTGTTACCAGCAGAAGTGCAGTTCAGCCTGTCCAATGTGGTATGTGGGCTCTGCACAAGGGAACATTTTCATAAAAGATAAATGTGTGTGTGTGTAACAATATCGTCCTGTGAATTTCAAGCAAAGCATATAAAATTATCTCAGCTGTAGTACCTAGCTTTTCTGTTAAAATTCAAGAAAGACATCTTTCTTGAATACTAAATCATAATAGATGAATAAAAAAGAGTTTTGAGAGCTTCTTGTAAAGTGCCTAGACTCACACAAAGAAAGCATAAAAAATCATCTAGTCAGTTAGGGGAAGAATTTATCAAAAGAATGTTTAGGGCCTCTGGCTCATGCCTGAGTTAATCTAGCCTCTCTGAGTGTTTCACAGATCAAGGCTGGGTTTTGTGTTCCTGGAATGTATATTCATAATTTTTATTCTAGTTACATTGTGATTCTAGTTAGAGATTGCAACAAAAGCAGAAAGGCATTGGAATCAATTCCTGATTTTATTGCTTTGAGGACAGATTATTGTATTTTTGAATGGAGAGTCACTTAGATGAATAAGTGGTTCAAATAAACATGAAAGATTAATTTTACCACAGTACGGTTTAGGGGTTTTCCCAGTAAAGACAAGATCTTTTTTAATTAATAATCAACTTCAAATAACTTTCGAAATCTATTGAAAAGATTCCATCAAATACAGCAGATAATTGCTGTCATAGAGTAATAGTTGATAAGTAGCAAAATCAAAATATTTTGTCCACCTCTTATCAGGTTCTTTGGCTTGCTGTCAATTTAGGATGAAAACCATCTTGGTGCAAGTTCAAAAGAAAGCTTAAGCTCAGTGAATTGTAAGCATGAGTTGTGATTTCATGTAATATGTACTGGCAGTGCGTATTGGATTGGAATTCTTGTTGAACATGAGTCAGCATGTAGGAAAAAGGAGCTTCTTCCAAACACAGCAGCACAACGGAGCTGTCCTTCACTTTCCATTTCATTGAAACATCATACACGTGCCATTGAATGGCTGGACTGCCAATTCTGCAGATGCTATTTTCATCAATTAAGTTTGATTTTTCTTCCTTTCATGTGTTTTGTATCTTTTACTTTTTACTCCTGCAGTTATATTTCAGCATGAAAAAGAGTTGTTGATTGAACATTCTTCAATAAAAATAATAATTCTAATACTAAATTATCCTAAAGTCAAGCCACTATAAAGAAAAGAACTTTCATGTGAACTAGCTCACATCAGAGAAGGGCTATTCACTGGAGCAGAGAAAATGTGATAAGCACTATTTTTTCCATTATAGAAAAAAATGAAGATGACTATTTCAATGGAACCATAAATGAAGAATAATGAGAATACTGTTAGCCATAAAATTGTTTTATTACTGATGACATTTCAGGCAGGATAGGATATTTTAAAGATGAACTTGCAAAACTGCAAGCTTTCCTTTCTAACTACCTCCATTAGCACATTCACATATATTCCTGAGAGTTCTGAACAAGGAGTTAAAACTAAAATTCTTATAGCATGCTGCAGTTAAAAACTATTGCAAAGTTTTTTCATTTATAACATCTAACAATAACATGGCTAAATAAATAAAGTTTGCACTTATTTTCTAAAAGCTGCATTTGGTTGTAGAAGTAACTGTTTTGTACCAAAATTGAAAACAATTAAAGTACTTATTGTAAATGTATCTGTGGATAATTTAGTGCAAACCTTACAACATCATATTTTTATTAATAAATTTATTGTTATTTTCCACTAGAATTTGTTAATTTCTGTGCCTGAATGTCGTGGTTTAACCCCAGCAAGCGACTAAACACCACACAGCTGCTCGCTCACTCCCCGCCAGTGGGATGGGGGAGGGAATGGGAAGGGTAAAAGTGAGAAAACTCATGGTTTGAGATAAAGACAGTTTAATAGGTAAAGCAAAAGCCGCTCACGCAAGCAAAGCAAAACAAGGAATTAATTCACTACTTCCCATCGGCAGGCAGGTATTCAGCCATCTCTGGGAAAGCAGGGCTCCATCAAACATAACGGTTACTTGGGAAGACAAACACCATCACTCCAAATGTCCTCCCCCTTCCTTCTTCTTCCCCCAGCCTTATATTCTGCGCATGATGTCATATGGTAGGGAATACCCCATTGGCCAGATGACCTGTTCCCGTTGCAAGAGTGCCTGAAAGTGTCTTCATTTACAATTGTAATAAAAATGTTAATACATTAAAAAAGCAAGATAAACTGCCATCTGGTTCAATCAATAATACAATCTTCCTTTCTATAATATATACTTCAAAAGTAGAAACAAAAGAGAATTTGTCTGGATTTGAGCATGCTCAATTTAGCTTTGTACATTGCAAACACAAATTAAAAAAGGTAGAGGAAAAATCTAAACTTTAAAACCCAACTATTTAAAGAGGTAAAAGGAGTAGCTCAGGAAGGAAAGAAATATCTCCATGAAGAAAAGAAATCATATGCCATTTAAAAGGAAAAATATATTTCTATTTGGACAGGGAAAAAAAATCAAAATTGCAACCCAAACTGCTCTTGAATCTCCTGCCTACATGTGAATATAATAAAATAAACTGCCTAGTTCAACAGATGTGAAAGAGCCGTAACTTCTCAGAGGCACTGGAGCATTCCTTTAGTTGCAAATTTATTGAAGTTTCTAATGAGAGGCCAATCTCAAAGGAAAAAAGAAGCATTCAGATTATGAAACAATTTTGAAGATGTTTGGAGATACGGAGTTTCATTGAGTAGACTATATAAGCAGAATGTTAGTTGGTTTTCACTTCCTTTTTTGTTTTTTTAAATCCATCATAGGAAACCAGTAATTTTAATTCCACAATGAAAAAGTCTGATTTTCTGAGTTAATGGCAGCCAAAGAAAATTCCTTATTATGTTATGATTTCAAGGGACTGCAGTGTTGATCTTGCACAAAGAGCAGGTTGTAGCTACCTCATTATGTCCTTGTTCCTATGGTGCATGACCGTTCTAAATTCTATTTGAAGAAGATAATGTGTAATACTGCCTTGCAAACCTAAAGCACAGTGTTGGCTTGGCATGATGACTTTCTGTTGCTTAAATATTTTCTCTCTCTAACTGTAAATGCAGTTTTAGAGCAATGTAGATAAACACCCGCCTAACATCTGGGTTTCTCTCCACAAAGATGGGGAGTGAGGCTGGAAAACCTGTACTCCCAGTAAGGCCTTGCAATAATTACCGTTACTGAAGGATTAACTAGTAACATGACACATCCTTTGGCTTCAACCGCTTTTGTCAGAGATCTCAAAGGGGTACCATCCTATAATTTGAACAGCACAGTTTTCACATTAAAACTCTTCACTTTGCAGCATGGAATTAATCTATTTTGTTTTAGTAAAGGGGAACTATTTCTAAAAGTTAATCATGTCTTCAGGCTGTGAAATTTTATGAATTTTTTTTCCCTTGACACTGAAATTTGCCTGGAATATTCATGAGCATTTTCGTAATTTCATTTGAGCAGTACGTTTGGTGTTTTTGCTTTTAGACATTACTGAATTGGTTTTAGTTTTTTTTAATTAGTGTGAAGATACAGGAATCTCCCCCACTGAAAATTGCTGGCATTTACTGAGATAAATTGCCTTTTTATAGTAGTCTGATTGTTTCTGAAAGCAAAAGAGAAGGGATTTTGTACTTATGTGCCGTTGTGAGCTAAAGTAAGGAAGATGTGCTAGACACCAGATAAAAAGTTTGACCTCAGTGAACACTGATATTAGTGTTTTTAAAATATAGTAAGAAAAACAGATGAAATGTGACTGTATATGTAGTGTATATGTGTTCATATTTATAGCATTTGAACCATGGCCACATCATCTTTTTTTCCGGGTGTTTGGTTTGGTTTGATTTTTTAAATTTTAAACATGACTGAAATCTGTTTGTCTTTTGATTACTTTCCATGAGGAAAATAGCTTACTCATTATATATGTTGGAACTCAACAAGAAGTGTTGCTTCCACAAAGTTCCTGCAAATGCTGAAGAGCAGTCTTGTTCAAAGCAGAGTGTTTGAGCTGTAATATTTGGTCATGGTCAACACCGGGGGGAACTCTAGAATGATAACCTGACCTTTCTGAAGGTTGCCTGACCCTTCGGAATGGCAGCTTCTCCAGCTGACTACAGCTTGTCCTCAAGAGTGCCCCAGTCACCTCACTGAGAATTTCTTGCTTCTGTCAGGCAGTGGTTCTTGGCTGCACATGTCCTGATGCTTTCTGAACTCAACGGTGTTTGGATGCCCCTACCCAGTTTTCAAGCTTTTGGTATTCAGCTTATTAGCAGTATCCTTCCCCTGTGTAAGTCAAGAGTTCCTGCCAGTTTTGAAACCAAATCCTATCTTTCCCTACCTCCCAGTACAAGCACATATTTAGTTCCCTAAGCGGTGGAGCAGCTTTGGAACAAATATGTAAGAGTGACTGTATGATAAGACAGTTAGTAATGATCAACATTTTAAAAGTGTTTAAATTCATTTGCTTATTTCAAGCTATCACAAATCAACTATGTCCTTAGCTTATCAGAAGGAAAGGGTCTTCATTAGAATAGCATTGATACAGGAAAGTAACGTAAGACAAAAGGAGGAGTTATCAGATATAGATAAAGCATTTTGGTATTGTCATGTTATTACATAGTTTAATTATTTTTTTTATCTCTGAAAGAAGACAGTAGAGTGGGAAGTGAAAATGATAAGTATAAAATTGTTACCAGTTTGTTGCATCCAAGTTTCAGATTAGCTTGCTTGAATTTCCATCAATTTGAGAGAGACAATCCTGTTGAGTGCTATAGTGTAATTTTTAGTCTAGCAAGCATATTATTATTAATCCAGTTATAATAATGCTAACACTTGTAGTTCAGTTCAGTATATTCAGTTAAAATAATACTGAATAAAGATAAATACAAAATTTCTAAGGATCTGCCCTTTTTTCTGATCTTCTCCTCACCCTTTCCCTGCCCTTTGGGCTTCTAAGGATCCATCTGGAGGGCTGAAGAAGGGCTGCAGACCAAGAGGGCTTGCTTTGTGATTTTTCCCAGGGACAAAATTGAGGTTCATCAGCCTGTCAGTTTCACGGACTGTTCTTCTGGCCCTTTTTGAAGATGGTCAACAGCTTTACTTAAGTGGATTTCAGTAGATTGCTGGTTGATCTCAAGAGACACTTTGTAGTATATCAGAATAATATATATCAGCTTGAGATAAGATTAATCATTTCAGCAAGATGTTGATCTTGTCTTTACTTTCCACAGTCAGAGCACTACGCCACTTTATACACACTGTTAAATATTTAGTGGTGTCTGAATAATTACGTCTGAAACTCCTGTTTGCTACATATAGGAGGAAGTGGAAAGCTTTTAGTTCTGTTTTCTTTAGTCTTGCTCTTTGCTCAGGAATTCCCTGACAATTTGAGCTGACTGTATGTGGACTGTAAAAGGCTATATTTGGTTAATGAGAGTCATGCAAGACAATAGGTTTTTTTACATAACTGAATGATAACCTTATTCAAAGTCTCGGCCCTGTCTCTGTTAGGTGTCTTTTGTTTCAATTTTATTCACTGAATAAAATATGGACCTTTCCTTCTCTGTAAGTAGTGGCTTTTCCTTTGCAGAAAGAAATCAGGAGCTTTTGAAATCCATGTAATTTTGTTCTATGAACATAGTCAGGAACATTAAAATACAGCATCTCTTATTGGTTAATACTTGGTTGCTTTTTGTAATTAGGCAGATAAAAATGGAATGCTAGTTACTTTAGAAACCTTTGTTGTACTACACTGTTGATTTAAAAGAACTTCAGAATCACTGCCTTCAGAAAATGAAGGAACTGCAATAAGCAGATATCTATTAGAAGAGAAATTGGGACCAATGAATTGAACAGATTGCTTAGGACATGTTCAAAATCTACAAGTGGTGAATTTAGAAGTAATGAAGTCTTGAAGTAATATCTAAAGAAATTTTTTTTAAATTTCTCTCAGTCAAGTGGTAGCAACTCTAATCCTGTTCTGTTTCACAAGTTGCTCACCTTTTACAGAAACTGAAAATTTCTGTCCCTGGAATACTTAGGAAAAGAGCTTTCGGTGTGGTAAACTGTCAAGTGAGAGTCACTTGAAAAGTGGGAGAAAGTAAGTCACACTCATTTTGGCTATAGAAAGAAAATTTATTTCATACTTATATTGTCTTCAAATATCTATGAATATGCAAGACATTTTTATTTATGTATTTGTCAGGGAGTGAATTTAGGTTAGGAAGGTGGGGTGTGTGTTTGTTTTTTTCCCTTATTTTTTTCCCCCTTTTTTTTCCCCCTTTTTTAATGATTAAGTCCAGATTGATTTCAAAGATCATTTAGCAGCCATGTAAATTAACCCATTAATGAAAACCCATGTGATAGCAACAGCAGCTGGTGCAACACTCCCTCCCCCTTGTCCTACATAGAGGGTATCACAGAGGGTAGTCTCTTTCTTTGGAGTTGCCCTACAGTGGCTGCAAGCTTCTGCGAGAATTCTGTCATCAGCTTTCAGCTTGCTGGATGGGCTTTTGGATGTTTATTAAAATAGCTGTTGGTATCGATGATGAACAGGTAAAAATATACTGGTCTTCAGATTAACCTCTTGCAAATGTAGATTCCTGGTATCTTTGAATATGTGTAAGAAATCCTATCATGGAAAAAGACAGTTATATGAATGCAGTGTTTCTTAAAATATCCAATTTTTATAACTAGAGAAAAATTAATGATACTAAAGATATAAAATTGTGACCAAGTAACAGTGTCAAGCACATATTATTTCTTCCAACCTTGAGATTTTGGCTGGAAAGGTAAGAAACTTCTTAGGTGAGTAGAGGACACACTAAACAAAGCTTCAATTAGAAAATTGCAATAGGTATTAAAAAATGCAGGTACTAGTTCCAAAAATTGGTTTGAGGTTACATTTACAAAAAAAACCCCAAACATATCTTAGGTATTAAGAATTTCAGCAAGCTACATGTGATTTTTTTTTTTCCTGAAAGAATAAATAAATTAGTAAAAGCTAAAAATAGCAATTAATTTAATTGTTCAATAGCCAATATTTGTTACACAAGGCTGTATGAAGAATTTTTACGCATCTGAATTTTTTATCTGAGGGGCTTTGGTGTAATGATACTCAGCTGGGTGTAGAAACTAATCTTGTTGCTAGTTAAGCAGCTGAAGAGCTGAGAACTACCAATGAAACCTGTTCTTTGGAAATTAAGAATAGTCACACTTGTCAAAACTTGGCTCTACCTTTTTTTCCCTTTGTCTCAAAATTGGGAATAAAATGTTAAAATAAGTGTTAATTACTGATTTTTCAAAACATGTTCTTCAGTGATAGGTTACAAAATTTAAAAGTGATCAGAACTGTGAAAAACAGCAGCAATAAATGCAACAGCAATTCAAATATTCCAGATTTGTGCTGTTGGGGAGAAAGGGGGAGTTTGCTGCTGCCCGCAAAAAGTAATGACAGTCCATTAAAAATTTTTTACAAGTTTTTTTTGTTGTTGTTGTTGTTGTTTTTTTTAAGTGGTGTTTTTTAGTGAAGAATGTTTAAAAAAAAAATATCTTGCTCCAATGACTACATTTCTACTAAGTAATGATCCAGGGAAAGTAATCCATCTGCTGCTCTGACTCAGCCTGACATACAATCAGATGAATCATAGGTATTACTGAGAATGTCTTGCATATCTTTTTCAAAGGCCATGCTGTTACTTGGGTTCCAGTCCTTCGCAAATTGCAGGCATTAATATTTCCTTCATGAGACTTCAGAATGTAGAATGCAAGCTATTGGGGTTAATACTCTAGCTTCATTCACTTAGTTAATTATTATTTGTATTTTACGCTCAGAAATGTCAGCCAAGCATACAGGAACACACACTCTTTGCTGAAAACTTTAGAAACTCAGATTTAAGTTGTGTGTAGTACAGAATAAAGACTCTGCTGGCAAAGCTCAACAACTGTTGCAGCTGGTTAGATTGTAAGCATGATTCATCTGGAAGACCAAGTAGAATCATGTTCTGTACCAGTTTAGTTGCAGCTGTTGCTAATTCTTTTGCCAGCTATGTGACATTTGTAGCATAATTGAGGGTATACTTTCCGCACCTTGTACGCTGTTACTTACCTGAGCCACAGATTTGAAGTTCAGACTACACTTGAATATGCACAACTGTGTATCACATCTTAGAAAATGGAGTACTTGGGTGGATAATAAGATGGTTTAATTGTATTCATTATCCTTATCATAGTTTGTCTCTGGGGAAAAAGCTACTCTAAATTTTTATTTTTTATTATTAATTATTAATAGGGTAAACTCTTTAAGGAAATAGACCAGTACATTGATAATTGTGTGCAACTTTTTAAACAAATGACTGGGATGTTCTTTGCACACAGTCTACAAATGACATTGATAATTAATAAGCTTTTATTTCATTACTGTAAACTAAAATATTTGTGTTGATCTCAATAGTAGCATTTTTATTTTAAAAAAGAAGGGAAAGGGTTTTTTAAAATTTTGTAATATGTCTTGAGAATTCATTTTTACATTTATACATTTCATTCTGATGTGCTTTTCATTAATCAAGATTTTTCCTCCTAGATTTCTATTTTGATTCAGTCATAGCTTCAGCTCAGTCAACTCTTTAGTTTCACTTTTATTGTTCTAAGCAAGGGTGTGATAGTAGTGATCTTCTCCAGATAAATTACCATACTATTGCATACTATTAGCATATTTTTGTTCTTTGATATTTTTTAATGAAAAACTTTCCAATTCCATTTTTATATTTGATCCATCTTTCTCCAAACTGCTAGAGAAGAAAATCAATAAAAACTGATATATTTATTGTGAAAGAATTCAGACCAGGTAAAGCTACAGTCTCTTCAGACTGTGCACTTGATACTGGCTTAAATAAAGACAATCATTTGGAAAATATGCAAGTGAAAGAACTATTCCATCTTTCCTTTTCAGTTTCTAATGAATATATCTTTCTTACCATGTACATTGAAATATAAAATGAGAAAGCTGTTCCACAAAATTAATCTTCCATTATTTGAAAGAACTCATTTTACTTAAAATGTTTATGAAGGAATAAAATTTAGCTAAAGTTGGTGATGGGGAAAAATAATTTTTAAATTGGTGACTTAAGAAATAACAGATATAATCGTGACGAGTTCCAAATTAGAAAAGTAGGTTTTGTTTTTTCTTTTAAACATTTGCTGTTTATTACTTTTTTTTGGAAGATACTTAGATTTGTACTTGTTCTTTTAGGTTTTGTTCTGTTACTTTGGACATTGTATTGATTTATTTTATTATGCCTGTGCCATTTCATACAAATAATACTGACTGATTAAAATTCAAGTGATAGATTATTAAGTTTATTTTTCAAGCTAATGTTAGAGTTCTGGAAAAATTTTGGACTACCTATTACATTTACTCCCTATATATTCCACTGTTAAGAACATATGGTCATATGGATGCAATCATAGGCTTTGAATTTGCATTCTGTTTTCAAGCATGCTAAAATTGTATTGACACCTCATACAGCTTATTTAAGCAAAAGGCCTGCACATATGGCAAACATAGTCTGAAGAACAATTTTGTAGCTAGTTCTCATGCACAGTGCTGTACTCAGCCCAGTCAATCAACACCGACTTGGCAGAGCGGCAGAACAGAATCTGCATAGCTATTATAGTCCATCAGTGGGTATTGTCCTACAATTTAATTTGTGATGACTTTTTTACTACTTTTACATAAAACGAGTTCTTCATCTGTATTCTCATTATGTGCTTAGGTTGTTCTTGGCCTGTTTTCCTTTTTAAATGCGGTTTAATGAGGCTGCTTTCTTCATCTACCAGTACCTCCTTCCTGACTTCTGAATTGGTTTGCTAGTTTCTATTGAAGGTGAAAGTAAGGAAGAAGTCTCAAAGTTGATTATGTTTGTACGTTATTTGTGTGAAAACTGGTTAACTATTTGAATGGGAGAGCAGCATTAGTGTTCCCTTGACGGGAGGACAGGCAGGACAGCACTTGGGCATCACACATGCTATTTGTAGCTGCTAATCAGCCAGTCATGGTATTTGTTCTAACTATCCTTTCAGTACGCAAATAGCTGCAGGCACAGCATGTACAATCTTTCGTTCATTAGGGGTGTGATAGGGATGTTGGGGAGCTGATGTCATTGTCACAGAAATAGGAACAAACACAAATCTGTAGGAATAATAATTTAGATATTTTTCTCTGTGGAACAATTTGTTCATACTGTATTTTTAGTGATAACAGGTACAGGTATCAAAAAGCCTGCAGTGCTTTCATTGGGCACGCCAACTAAGTTTTGAAGAAAATGAGCCTGTAGAATTGGTTTGCCTTAGCACATTTGTATGCCCATCTAAAGTAACGGACTGATGAGCTATTTATTCTTTTGGAAGACTTTCTAAATATGCATGCAAGATTTTTATAATGACATATGTTTTGCATTGTTTTAATTATACTTTGAATATCACCAAAAAGTAGATAACATAATGCTACAGAGAGGCAGATTAGAGGGGGGATCAGCACTCATGAAAACCTCTAGGACATTTGTGTCACTTAGAGGCAGGGCAAGGTGGAGTAATTTGTCTATGTATGGTTTGCCTTCCAAGACTGACTTCAGCTGCAATAAAGCACATGTGACAGAATATGACTTAGCTATTCAGTTCTGGAAATCTTTAATCTGTTGTGAGGCAATGCAGAATACAAGAACTGTAGGCTTAACACTGTTTTGAAGTTCCTGGGAGGCAGGAACTCCACTGACCCTAAAGAGAGTCTAAATGACTAGCTGATGAAGACATTTTAAAGGTCTAAATTTTGGCAGATTAATCCACCTGCAATCTGTTAAGATACTTCATGGAGATGGAAAGTGTGTGTGTAAACATAACCCTTATCAGCTTCTATTTTCAAAATCCTTTGAATGTGCTAATGCTAATAATGAGTAAATAAGTTATGAGTAAATTCAGATACTTAATATGATGATATTAAAAAAGTGCCTTACTAAGATAAACACACTATAAAATGTAGGAGATGCAATGACAAGGAAATGAATTATTAGAGGAACCTGATAAATTCACTCTAATTTATTTTCAGTTAAGATTTGTATGGAATTTTCTGTCACTTCAATACCAGTGAGAACTTTGAGATAACTCAGCTGCCACTGACTGTAACAAGTCTTTATCATGCTGAGTATGTGAAGGGCAGAGTTAACCCACAAGCAGGAGGGACTGTAGTGTAGCCTGGGAGATCTACATCCTTAGTAAAACCAGAATGAATGTAGAGTTTCATCTTACTTTTTTAACAGGCAAACAATATTTTACTGAGATTTCATATATTTTGTTTACATGCTCTACATACTTGCAATTTTACTTTTTGTTCCCTTTCAGGTTATTGGAGGGAGAAGGGAATTTCTAATTTTTTACTGGTTTTCATATGTTTTTCGCTATCTTTTCCGTCCTTAAGATGAAAAATATCCCCTTTCCCCTGCAGGTGGAAATTACTCCGTATTGCTGTATTCTTCCCCGATAAGTTCTTACTCCATTATGAAAAATGAAAGAGCAAAACAGTAGCAACCTCTCAGCCTATAATTCCTGTGTTTTTCCATAGAAAATGAAGTACTTCAGCAAGAAAGTTGTGCTTAATACCTAACCTAATTTCTGTTCCTATCAGCTAGTGGTATTCCAGGAGCACAGGAGGAGAAAGACAGGAGCTATCCGAAGCAGCAGTCTCTTACAACAACTTAGACTGCTAATTGTAAGGGAAAACCAAGTATGCTATCTCTCTACAGTGATCATCTCTGCAGAATTATTTGGAATTATTGTGAGTGGAAGTTGTGTGCTCTTATTTCAGAGAAGATAGGACCAACTTCCAGGGTGCACAAACATTTTATGGAGACTATGCAAAAGAGGAATTTTGGATGTCAGCAATGGCAGATAAATTTGGAACTAGTAAGAGAATGTGTAAGTTACTTAACTAATCTAAATATTAATTTAAATACCGGTTTCAAGCCATCACTTTTTAAAATGGGGGAGAGAGTTTGTCCAGTGCAGCAGGTGGTGGTGATGATGACTTTTTTGCCATGCTTTTTCCCAAGATTTTATACTTTTCATTTTATGTAAGTTTTTTAGTAAAATTGGCTGCTAAACCCATGTTACCTATCTAAATGAATAAACTAAGTTTTCTTCTTATGCTAAAAGCACATTTTCATTCAAAATTATCAAGATGCTGTTTATGTAAGTGTGGGAGTACATGGTACAAAATGTGTGTGGATGTGTTTACACAGATAACAGTTTGTTTTTCTTACTTATGTTCGTCATGTGATTTCACATGGGCACCAAGAAAGGAAATCTTAAAATGGAAGAAATGCTCTCTGTTAGAGGACAGTCACTGGCTGTATTCTGTGCTTCTCTTGTGCGTGTATTTTCTTTTTCACAAAACGGACTTGGTAGTCTGGCTGAGGTGCTAATTCATTACTTTACTGTAATATTGCAGTCATTATGTGAGCGGTCACATAATCGGCTCACAGCAGAACAAGCCGGGTAACTGCAATTGTTGCAATTACAGTACTTAACGAGTACTAAAGGTTTGATGAAGTTCTTGCAATTTTGCAAAATGCGTGTAAAACATCACAGTAATTGAGAAGTGTCAGTAACTAGCTGGGTACAGAACAAGTTCCTTATGTTTTGAAGTTCCCTTAGTACTGGTGCAGCTACTTTGAAAAATTCCTTAATGACTGAGCAGCAGTTCTTGAACTAGTGATTTGGGAGTCCCCTGCTAGCACGCTAATGATCCAGACAGCAGCATTAAATCAGGTGCTTTAGTTTAAGTACTTCTTGAAGAGCCTTACTTTATTGGGAATTGAACTAACTACCTGCAGTCTGAAAAGCAATAAGTTGGGCACTTAAGCAAAGGTGAATTACTAATAAAGAGCAAAAGTTTTCTCCTGTATACACTCTCTAAAAGCTCTTAGATGTTTGGGTAGAAGTGTGGTACAGCAGTTTTGAAGCTTAACATGTTGAAGCTTACCAGTGTTTGGTGAGATCTTTTTTAAAACTCCTTGGAAATAAGTGACTCACAGAAATACCATAATAAAGGCTTTTGGAAGATGGAAGAGGCAACACTTCAACACCATTTCACAGATTCATTATGTTCCTTTAATCTGTTTAGCAACTACACTAGTTTTTCTCTGACAGTGACTTTAGAATAAAATGAGAACAGTACTATCAGTGTAGAGTCTACCTCCTGCCTATGTTGATTTCCTACAAGTTTTACTTAAATATTATTAAATGCACTCTTTGTATGCATAGATTCTTGAGTTTGTTTCCCATGGGTTACGCTGCTGAGAAAACCATTTGATAAATACTTTAACAGTTTTATGTTTTATTGCTGTCAGTACATCCCTACAAGCAGAAGGTCAGGCAAAAATACCAGGAGCACTGCATGGATGAACAAGGAGCTCCTGGGTAAACTCAAACATAAAAAAGAAGCATACAGAAGGTGGAAGCAGGGACAGGTGATGTGGGAGGAATATTAGAGGCACTGCTTGAGCCTGCAGAGATGCTGTTAGGAGGGACAAAGCCCAAATGGAGTTGAATCTGGCCAGGGATGTCAAAAGACAACAAGAAGGGCTTCTATATGTACGTAGGTGACAAAAGGAAGACTAGGGAAAATGCAGGCCCACTGCTGAATGAAGCAGGGGACCTGGTGACATGAGACATGGAAAAGGCTGAGGTTCTGAATGCCACCTTCTTAGTCTTTACTGGCAAGACCAACCTTCAGGAATCTCAGGGCCCAAAGACAGGGGAAAGACTGGAGCAAGGAAGGTGTACCCATGGTGGAGGAGGATCAGGTCAGGGAATACTTAAGCAAATGGGACATACATAAGTCCATGGGCCATGATGGGAAGTCACGTTTGACCAAACTGATAATCTCCTATGAGAAAATTACTTTCTTGGTAGATAAGGGTAGAGCAGTGGACATCAGCAAGGCTTTTAACACTGTCTCCCATAAGATATCATAGAGGAAATGATAAAGTATGGATTGCATGAACAGACAGTGAGGTGGACTGAAAACTGGCTGAATGGCTGGGCCCAGAGCATGGTGGTCAGCAGCATGAAGTCTAGTTGGAGGCCAGTAACTATCAGTGGTCAACACAGGGTCCAGTCCTGCTTAATATCTTCATTAATGACGTGGATGATGGGACAGAGTGCAGCCTCGGCAAGTTTGCAGATGACACAAAACTGGGAGGAATGACTGACAGGCCAGAGGGTCGTGCTGCTATCCAGGGGGATCTGGACAGGCTGGAGAAATGAAGTTCAACAAGGGGAAGTGTAAAGTCCTGTACCTGGGGAGGAACAAACCCAGGCAGCAGTATATGATGGGGGCTGACCAGCTGGAAAGCAGCTTGGCAAAAAAGGTCCTGGTGGACACAAAGTGAAACAGAAAGAAGGATGATGGTGTCCTGGGCTGTATTAGGAGTGTTATTACAACTGAATTGTGTACTCTGCACAACAGATTTGGACAACCCAAATAAGCAGATTAATATAAAGAAGTATGTGTACAGACAGATACAAACCAATATAAAGCCAACAGATAAAAGGATGCAGGGCTAACAGGTAAAGCTTATCTGGGAGAAAGGAACACACAGAAGATTCCATTGGTCACAGAAGCAGACTGGGTTCATCTGGCATGGAATAATGGAGTGTTTCTCGAGGAGTAAAACCAAAACTATCTTAAATTTAAAGATGAATAACATTTTCTCTCTCAAAAAAAAAACCAACCCAATTTAGTGTTTGTTTTTTTTTTAATTATTTATGATGTTTTAAATAACTTTATTTTAATGTTTTAGGTATATGGGAATATTTTTTTCTTTTGGTATAAAACTAGTAGCCTCCTAAAATTTAAATATTTCTTCTCACCTTCCTTAATCTGTTCTAAAATGTTCATAGTGGTACTGAGAATGCTTCCTTGACAATTATTTTGATTTTTTTGAAAAGCAAACCAGAATAAAGACTGACTACATGTCTGCAGACTGTGATGTATACTGTCCCAAACTGAAAAGAGAAAAGGTAGGCTAGAAGATGTAGAGCCTCAGTTTCTTTTCCTTTTCTTTGGTCAGCTGGAGAAATAACAAAGTGTACATCTGTCCTATAATATTAGGGGAAAATGGAGAAAACTTTCTTCCCAGAAGTCTGTTTTCTTTAGTAAGTGCTGTGTTCCAGGTTTATTGAAGGAGACATTTGTACAGAAACCCAAAACCAGGTCTTTTAGATCTTCTGAATAGTGTGCAACTCACTTGCTATAAAGAAGAGAAAGAAAATTCCAAACAAAACAAGTAAAACAAGTGGATTTGTGCTTTCTTAGAGGAGTTTTGTCCATCTTTCACCTTAATTTCTTCCAAATAAGACAAGAGCACTTCCCAATACAGGCAGGATGGCATGCTCACTATATAATACAAAAATCTCACGGGTTCCAATTCACTTTCTCCCATTTTTAGGCATTATGTGATGTCCCTAATGGAACATTGTACCACTTCTGCTTCCCGTTCAAGAAACTGCAAGCCTGTTGACAGCAGTACTGTGTTGTTTTCTAGTCAGAAATCTTTTCTGTGTTTGTGCTCTTATCTTAAAAAAAAAAAAGCCAACCAACCAAACAAAAAACAACTAACTGAACAAAAAAACCCTGAGTGTTTGAATATGTCAGATTGAAGGAGAACATTATTTTTAATCAATTTTATTAAACATTCAGATTTGACTTAATAAACATTTAAGCCTTGAATACAGTCTTTTTATCTGTCACAAGAGACAGTCATCCTTTGTTCAAAATATAATTCTGATTGTGGTATGCTGAAACTCCAAGCGTAGTTCTTTAGTATCGCCCTACACAGGCCCCAGGAATTGTCTTACACAGTCATGAGCCAAAGAAAAGGAATAAAAGGCAAGGAAAAAAAATACTGCTCTTCACATTTGATAGGTTATAAAACTGAAGCAAAATCTGCCTAAACTGCTCACAATCGTACAGCAGTAAGTGATTTATCAGACTATTAATTGGTGAGTTTTCTCACTTCAAAACTGTGTTCCAGTTGACAGCAGCGTCTTTTCATTTCTTTATATTTATACTTACTGCATTTTTGGAATTTAAAGAACATTGTAGTCACGGCTAAAACTCAGCTAAGGAAACCAAAGCATTTCTCTGATATTCTCCTACTGCACGTGCTGTTTTATCCCCCTCTCTTCCTTTTTGCTCCTAAGGCAGACTAGCCACTGCTCTGTTCTCCTGATGCACAGACAACTTGCAGTCAGCACTGTATACTCAATAAAGCCTTCAGTCATTTCAAGTCCTTTTGTCTCCCTCAACTCACAGATTGGTTTCAACATGGAGTCAATTTGTGGGAAATAGAAAATTGTTTTGTAACCTCACTGAACAGCCTGAGACCCGATTATGCTTTATGAAGAAAAGATTGTATGCTAGTGTCGATTTAGAATATGCTGTGGGACCTTCTGTGAGCTCAGAAATTATATTCTAAGTGGTGGCTTAAAAATATTGTTTACTTCCTTTATCTTGGGATGTCTCTTTTTATGTGAAGAACATCATCAGTCTTCAAGCAGTCTGAAGGAAAGCAGAGCCTTTACTTCTATATATCCAATGGGAACTATCTCCTATCACTCTTGATTGTTTGACAGGAAAATAAGCTCATAGCAGTTTTTTACTTTCACTATCATTCTCTGAAGAAAATTTATGATACTGCTATGGTGAATCTAAAGCTGATACTCTGCTTTCTATTTCATCCTGTTTCTGCTTAATACAACTGTATTCCTCTTTCTTGTGTATTTGCTTTTTAGTAAGTCTGTTTTTTCTCTTGGTGCTAGACATTTAGTTTTGTCCTTTTGGTAATATAAATTAAAATGTCACTGCAGCCAGAAGTCTGAGACTGTTGTCTGAATTGAGAGTAAGTCATGGTTAGACTCGTCTGGAATTTTAACAACAGTATATTTGTGTCAGAAAATGCAACTTTGCTAAAGCAAGCTACATTGAATTTGATCAAATTTTGTTGTGGGAAGATGTACAATGTTCTGATAATAGCAGTATTGAATGTTCTTATTTTTTTCTGACTTTACTATTAAACACGTAAGTTATGTAGAAATCTGTAGTAGTTATTAGGTATGTATGTGTGCTTGTATCTATAACATACACAAGGTGTAAATAGAAATGAAGCATTCCAATAAACTTCCCATTTATTCAGCAGTTTGTATTGCTAATAGTTTAATAATCCCCTCCCACCGACAGTATTTTTTACTGGGAACTCCTACTTTAGTTAGTTCAATAAGAGTAAATAATAGAAATGAAATTCTATTTAAAATATTAAACTACATTTTCATTTTTCTCTTTTCCATCTCTTTTTATGAAGAACTTTTTTTTAATGAATTAAGTGGTTGAGTTTTACTGCGTGAATGAGAACACTTTCCATTTACAATGAGTTGGAAACAAAATTCCTAGAAACCATTTGGGGTTTGTGCATTTAAAGGTTAATTGGCAAGACACAGCTATGATCTATTTCAGCCAGCAATTTAGCTAACTAATTTATTATGGCTTCCTCGTAAATTAGATATAATGCTTTACTAAGGGAAACATCACTTTTCCCAATGGAATTCTAATATGATCTCTCAGTGTTGTTTGCTAATGCATATACATGAGTAAGTACTGGTGCAAATGACCTTAGGACTGTTCTAGTAAATTGTGTCATCGTTACAAATACCTCAACACTGTTGTCTATGCCCACGTTATGCTTCCAGTTTTTCACTCCCAAGGGATGTTTGGATAGACCATTAAGAATTATTTTGATAGTATGGACTTAAGTGGTTGTGGAATTTCTTTTAAACAAAGCATTTAAGTGAGAATGGGATTTAGCATTCTTCATTCTTTCTTGAAATCATAAACAATTTAAATGATGAATAAAGTAAAATATAGGTATCTGTAAAACTGAGATAACATTTTTAATTCACTGTTTAGAATTCATCTATAAACAGTAAAATGCTATAAAGCACTTGAAAGTGTAAGTTTCTAGAGACTTCTGTCAAGTTTTGCCTGCTTTTGTTGAGAAGAAAAAAACAGTACAACAGTTATGTTTAATCACTATTTTATTAAAGATTTATTTGCATTTCCTTCCTTCACTCTCCAATTCCCTTCTCCTTTGCATACCTCTGAATATAAATTTGAGCCTGTGTATGGGAACAAATCAGAAAAATCAATACAGCTTCCCTCTCCACAAATAGGAGTGGTAGCAGAGACAGAATTGTGGCCCAAATTTGAAGCAGAATTCTGGCTGGGTTTTGTTCTTCTGTCAGTGAATAATTGCATTGCTGTTTACTCAGGGAAGATTGCCTGGTGATACACTGGTTCCTAATAATTCAGATCTTATTTTAATCCAGTATAAGGAAAAAAAAGTATATCAGAAATTGTAAGAAAGCAGGGCTATGTATTTGGCAACAAAAAAGCTGGATTCTAACAGATCTAATTCACGTAAAGAGAACATCCTAGAAAAAGTGTAGCATTTTCCTAATTAATTTCTATGAAACAAGAGTGATGTCTTAAATATGTGAGGCTGTAGAGTATAAATAATGTTTTTAATACATTCATAGATTTGATTTCTACTCAAAATAGTTTTTACTCTGTTGGTCCACTTGATTTCCAGATTGCTTTTCTCTTGAACTGCTGTATATATGGTTTTCAAGAACCTCTTGTATTCCTTTGAATCATGTATACACTTCAGTGATGTAGTGGCGTTTATATTCACCAACATTTTGGCCCTGATCTCGTATACTTAAAGCTTAATTTGTGTAGTGGTATAGTTAATTTTCATATTTTCCGAGTATTTCTATGGATCTTTACAGAAGCAGGTGTATGAGAAAACACTTTTAAGAATGCCTGTTCAGAAGTGAGTAGAAATACTAGGTTCAGTGAAGCAGGAGCAATTCTTTGCTTGATTTGCTCTTCACAGTGAAGAGAAATTCTGCTAAATGGTTAGGGATTCATGAATAAGTACAGGTAAAAATCTTGAAGGCTGCATTTGTTTTCAGTGAAGAAATAGGAATAATAGGAATAATGGCAGTTCTCCATCTTAGAGACTTCCATGCCCATACAGATGTTAATGTTTGATAAAGATCAAATTATATGCAAGAGGGATTTGCCCTATATAGTAGATGTCCTTAATTATGCAATCTAAAATAAGAGGGGGGGAAAAGAAAAAAAAAGGATACATCACAGGTTATTTAACTTGCAGGGCTTTTGCTCAGGAAAGATAGGTATCAAGTAAGGCTGCATTTCATAGTTATTTATGCTCTGTGGAAATAGAACTGTAAAAAATAATTGCAAATGTGTTCCTCAGTCAAAAGAGGTGATTATGCCGCTTTATGCAGCATTGGTGTGGCCTCACCTTGAGTCCTGTGTGCAGTTCTGGGCCCCACAAATTAAGAAGGATGTGAAGGTCCTTGAATGCATTCAGAGGAGGGCAACAAAGCTGGTGAAAGGGCTGTGAGGAGCAGCTAAGGACTTTGGGCTTGTCTAGTTTGGAGAAAAGGAGGCTGAGGGGTGACCTCATTGCTCTCTTCTACATCTCTCCTCTTACTGAGGAGGGGATGAGGAGAGGATGAGGAGAGGGAGGTGCTGATCTCTTCTCCCTGGGATCCAGTGACAGGACACGTGGGAATGGTTCAAAGCTGTGCCAGGGGAGGTTTAGACTGGACATTAGGAAGCAAGGCTTCCTAAAGGGGGTGGTCAAATACTGGAACAGGCTTCCTAGAGAGGTGGTTGATGCCCCAAGCCCATCAGTGTTTAAGAGGCGTTTGGACAATGCTCTTAATACGCTTTAACTTGGTCAGCCCTGAGTTGGTCAGGCAGTTGGTCTAGATGATCGTTGTAGGTCCCTATCAACTGAAATATTCTGTTCTATAACTAATGTTCATTAGTTTTGTTATTGTCAAGTAAATTAGTGAAGTCTATTTTAAAATTTGGCAGTTTTTACCCTAGAGCTGTTTTAAAATTTCTCCTAGAATCACAATCTCATTATAATAGGAATTTAATTGAAAGATCAGCTGAAAAGTGACAAGCAAATTTAAGTCCTGAAGGCATTACTGTTTGGCGTCTCAGGTGCCCAGTGCCTCACTGTGCATTTGGGTGTAAGAAAGTATTCATTAGGTTTACTGAAAATATGTTTCTAGAGTGCAAATTGAAATATTATCATAGAATCATAGAATCACTAAGGTTGGAAAAGACCTCTAAGGTCATTGAGTCCAACCGTCAACCCAACACTACCATGCCCACTAAACCATGTCCCTAAGCACCTCATCTACACGTCTTTTAAATACCTCCAGGGATGGTGACTCCACCACTTCCCTGGGCAGCCTGTTCCAAGGCCTGACCACTCTTTCAGTAAAGAATTTTTTCCTAACGTCCAGTCTAAATCTCCCTTGGCGCAATTTGAGGCCGTTTCCTCTCGTCCTATCACTTGTTACTTGGGAAAAGAGGCCAACACCCCCCTCGCTACAACCTCCCTTCAGGTAGTTGTAGAGCGTGATGAGGTCTCCCCTCAGCCTCCTCTTCTCCAGACTAAACAGTCCCAGTTCCCTCAGCCGCTCCTCATAAGGCTTGTTCTCCAGGCCCTTCACCAGCTTCGTTGCCCTTCTCTGGACACGCTCCAGCACCTCAATGTCCTTCTTGTAGTGAGGGGCCCAAAACTGAACACAGTACTCAAGGTGCGGCCTCACCAGCGCCGAGTACAGGGGCACGATCACCTCCCTGCTCCTGCTGGCCACACTATTCCTGATACAGGCCAGGATGCCGTTGGCCTTCTTGGCCACCTGGGCACACTGCCGGCTCATGTTCAGCCGGCTGTCAACCAGCACCCCCAGGTCCTTTTCCTCTGGGCAGCTTTCCAGCCACTCTTCCCCAAGCCTGTAGCGTTGCCTGGGGTTGTTGTGGCCGAAGTGCAGGACCCGGCACTTGGCCTTGTTGAACCTCATGCAGTTGGCCTCGGCCCAACGATCCAGCCTGTCCAGGTCCCTCTGCAGAGCCTTCCTGCCCTCCAGCAGATCAACACTCCCGCCCAGCTTGGTGTCATCTGCAAACTTACTGAGGGAGCACTCGATCCCCTCATCCAGATCGTTGATAAAGATATTGAACAACACTGGCCCCAAAACTGAGCCCTGGGGAACACCACTCGTGACCGGCCGCCAACTGGATTTAGCTCCATTGACTACAACTCTTTGGGCTCGGCCGTCCAGCCAGTTTCTTATCCAGCGAAGAATGTACCTGTCTAGGCCGTGAGCCGCCAGTTTCTCCAGGAGAATGCCGTGGGAGACAGTGTCAAAGGCTTTACTGAAGTCCAGGTACACCACGTCCACAGCCTTTCCCTCATCAACTAGGCGGGTCACCTGATCATAGAAGGAGATCAGGTTGGTCAAGCAGGACCTGCCTTCCATGAACCCGTGCTGGCTGGGCCTGATCCCCTGGTTGTCTCGGATGTGGCTTGTGAGCGCCCTCAGGATGAACCTTTCCATAACCTTCCCCAGCACCGAGGTCAGGCTGACCGGCCTGTAGTTCCCCAGATCCTCCTTCCGGCCCTTCTTGTAGATGGGCGTCACATTGGCAACCCTCCAGTCATCCGGGACCTCCCGGAATTCTTTAAGTTCTTCTGAAAAACCCAAGTTGTTCTATGAACATCAGGATACACCTTGTTCTAAGTAGAAACAGAAAAGTAAAGAATCAATTGCAGCATCCCTGAACTTTGGAAATTGGAGGATTTTAAGTGACATCATACTTCTTTATGTCTAGTTCAGCTCTGCGTTTAATAAAAAAAACTTATAATGGAAAATAATAGGAAGAAAAATGATGCTGATAGAAGAAAACATATGGATATGAGGCACCTTGAGCCTTGTTTCCACAAGGAACATTTTAATATTAACTTTGCTCTCTCTGGCATTAATTAAAAAAAAATAATAAACAGTTCAAGTAGAAGTCTATCTATTCAAGAAATGTAAAGGAAAAAGGTGGGAAAAGTGGGCAACTAAGAAAAAGAGCATATGTAGTCAATCAGTGTTTTCCTCACACCACTTCAGCTTAAAATCCTCCACAGATCTGTGAGGCTAGTGTTCTGAACGTAGGGTATAGTTTGAGAGATAATCCCAGAAATTCATTTAGGCTGAGTAATTGTGCCCATGTCCTTGCCTTGGTTAGCATATGGCTTTGATCAACAGGTGTTTGAGGGGACTTTCATTCCCTTTTATTATTTTGTCTTCTCTTTAATGACATCAAACTTTTGGTTTTAAGATCCATTATTTTTTTTCTTTGTTATATAGACGATTAAGTGATGCTAATGCCACCTATACAAACACAGTTCCTCTGTGTTGATGCTTAAGCTCTTTTTCCTTTGTCAGGTGGTTGAAAATCAAGTACATAGAAGCAAAATTATGTAGTTCCTTGTCTCCAGAAAGCAAATTATTTCTTAATGTAGCTTGAATTGTTTGAGACCAAGTAATTGATTTTAGATTATAAGTAAGCCATAGCTGAAGACTTCAGCTGTAAGCTGAAGACTTTAGTCATTGTCACTGTTGTCTACAAGTTTATTTTTTCTGTAGATAAAGATATGCCAAGATGTTTATGAGGTAAAAAAATGAGTATTGATCTCTCTGGGAAAACCAAGAGAAAATCAAGGTTTTAAAGCTGTTTTCTCTTTTCTAGCTGTTGTTAGCGTGGGGAAATCCTTTTCATCTGGGTACTATAAACCAAACACAAATAGTAGCTAATAGTCCATATTCACGTTGTTTTAAACAAACTGAGCTTTAATGAAAAAGTGAATGACACTAGTAACTGGTGACACTAGTAAGTCCTCATGATATTAAAATAATAAAAAAAGTAGTTAATTGTACTCCCGTAGTCTGATTAACTTTGTTATCTTCTGGAGTTTTTTTCATTTTGTAGAGATAAATACATTTATTACAAATTTAATCAGCCTGTCTTTATTCATAGTAGTGTTTCTAACTTAGGAGTCATAACTTGTGTCAAGACAGTGGAAAACTTATAAGGAAAGTTTTATTTTGTTTTTGGTTTTTTTAATGTTTTTCTTGAAACCTGCAAATGATGATTTCCAAGAATACTGTCACTACCACAATGACAAGAGTTGAACTTCTATGTGTCCATACTTCATAACACAGCTACCCAGTTCTGTGTTTCATGAATAAACTGTTTTGTCGTTGGTTTTGGAGTTGTTTTTTTTTTTTTTTTAAATCATTTTTCTTGGTATGGGTTTTGTGGCAGGGATTTCCCTTAAAGAAGCTAGGGCTCTAGATGCCACTAAAATTCAAGTTATTTGAATATTAGGGTATAAATTGTTCAGTGATTCTTTACGGCCTTGCACAAAGCAAACCTAAGACTGTCAGTTTGCAAGAGCAAAGCCTTTCTAATAGTAAATATGGACCTTCAAATGTCTAGAGGGACTAGACCAAATCCATGGGTTTCTTTCAATCTGATATCATTAAGAATAAATTATATATTTCTTAAAATGTTTGACAAATACAGATATATATATATCTATAGTACTGAAATTGTGGATCTTAAAGCACAATAGAGAAGAAAACATCAGATTTCAGAGTTGCAAACAAATACATGAACAACAAAGGTGCCAACTTAGTAGGAGCCTTTAAAATCCCAAAACAAACAAACAAACAACAAACCCTAACCAACCAAAGTCAGGAGAAAAAGAAACAAAAAAATTAGCAGACTGAAAGAATTGGGCATTTTCTCAAGTCTCAGCAAAAACCATTAAATCAATAAATCTGATTGAATACTCCACCTAATCTAGCAATACAAAGGTGTAATGATTTGTGCGAGAGACTACAAACAGCTTTTAAATGTGTGCTCTTGCTCCATGAAACAACACATTTGAAGACTTCTACTTACTTAATGTATCTAAATAAGAAAAAGAAAGATGTCAGTATGAAAGAAAGGATCTGTTTTGTTGCCACTTTTCACCTAAACATTGATTAAGATACATCGTTCAAGCAAGAGTTATTTTCCCACTGTCACTCCATTATCTCATTTTCAATGTACCAGGAAAATGTTATAGCACTCAGATGAAAATAGCCCTTAGATGAAGAGACATCGGTTCAGCTTGAACCTTGCAAGTCTCAAAAATTGTTATCAAAAGGAGCAATATGAAAAATTGTATGAGACTCCATTATATTATCATTTAAAAAAGTAATACAAAACCCCCAAGTCAAGTCCACTTTGACTTATAAATGTTTATAAATCAAGATTTGGCCTTAATGGTAGCAGTGTGATTATTTTAATTTTGTGAACCTGAAATACACACTCTCCTAGCTCTTAAACAATCTTACATGATAATGTAATATATGCCACTTCTTGCATCTTATTGTGAATGCTGGATGCCTGGTTTTAGTTTCTGTAGCATGCATTGGCTTTCATGTGTTCAAACATGTGTATGATTATATACCCTTTTTTGAGAAATACTGAAGTAAAGGACTTAGAACCAGCTATTGTTGGAAATTAGTTTCCTGACTTCTTTCCCACTTGAACAGAGCTCTGATTAACCCTTTTTAGTTGTTCTTTGTTTCTGTTTTGGCTTTGTCTGCCTTTTATTACTTTCATTTGAATACTGTCTTCATTAGTTTTTTCCACACTGTATTAAGGTTTCATATAACACAATCATCTTCCAGAGCTGGGTTCACTTAGTTTTGTTATCCTTGCATAGCCTTCAAGCAAGCTGTGTTTTGTGTTGTTTTCTTATAAAATAATTTGATTGTGTTGGTACAGATACACAAAGTAATTTGAAGTAAGGAATAACTCATGGGATGATTAAGATAAGAAGAGTATTTTAAAGTGAAGCTGAGAAGTTCAATACTAATGAAGCTAAAAATGCAAAGGGCAGATTTGTTTCACAGATACCTGTTATTTTCTTTTAAGATAATAATAAAGTTGTCACTTCTTAATAAAAATATCCTTGTTGTAATAGTATTGATGTTTTTTTTTTTACAAGGATCTGATAATCCATGTTTTCTATTTCTAACTAATATATCAAAAAATGCTTACAATTGGTAAACATTTTCTGAGAAAACTTATAATGTTCTAATGATAGTGACTGTAGTAGTTTGATTACTCTTTATAGCATGCACTACTTCTTCACTGCTTATACATGCCACGTGCACTTCTAAAAATGTGTAATGAGTGTTAAGATGGACCTAGGGGTTATGCGTTCTGAATTTTACATGGTTATAGAAATAAAATCAAAACATAATAACATTTTTTTTTTTTTAAATTCTCCTTGGTAAATCAAACATTACGATAATATGCAAGAGTGGGAGGTATGACAATTCAATAGCCACTCTTGCTACATTTTACATATCTTTATAATATTGTTCTTTCTGTAGAATCTAAGTGACATTTTTTAGACTCTTGAAAGTTTGTGGTAAACAATGTTGACACATTTTATTTTAGGAATTTGTGAAATCATAGTTACATACACATCTGTTGAAAATCTGCTAAGGATTGCCTGGTAGGAACATTTTTATATAGTGCCCTATTTATGAGCTTCCTTGCCGATTGCATTTTAAGAGAATGTCTCCCTGCACAGATGACATTCAGTTTTCTAATTCGCTTTTAATAAGCCAATCCTTTTCAGAGATTTATTTGCTTAAGATAATGAGGTAGGATTACAGAGGAATTAACTGCAATGCTATTAAGTTTTTTTTTTTTTACTTGGGTCTAGCCTTATGCTTTCAGTTTGAAAGTAAGCTGAGATTTATTTTTCCTAGGCTACACAACAAATTCAAGACCAGAAGACAGAAAGGCAGCTGAGGTAGTAATTCTTCAGAAGAATTAAGACACCTATGTCTTGGAGGTAAGTTTGTTTTGGAAATGCTGTTAATTATTTATTAATCTTGCTGCTGTGGATAAGTAAGTGAGTGAGTGCTTTTGGTGAGTGCTTTTGAACATTAGTGACTTTTTCACATCTTTAGATGTAGCTCGATTTGAAAGGAAACTCCAAAATATACTTTTTTTCTCTCTTTTTTGATAAGCATAGGGAATTAGTTATAAATCTGCTTCCCTTTTATCTGGCACCATCTTTCTGTCTGGAAATTAGATATAACCAGATGCAAAGCTAAAAAACCTAGAGGTTCTATGTTCTTTCTGACTTCACAGTTACAGCTTTCTTCATGTGCCATAGTTACGGTGAAAAATTTCCAAATAAGAACGTTCTGGAAAAAGCTGTAAACACTTTCCATTTTGTACGCAATATAGAGTGCTGTGTTTTAAATAGGTACAAGAAAGATTTCTATCAGCTAGATAGAAAAGCGTGATATAGAAATATATTAGAAATAACTCAATAGGGGAGACAATAGAAAGTCCTCAGTAGGTAGACAGAATAATGGAGGATACACTAAGGAAGTTCATTACTACCTTTCCACAGGTTTTAAAATAGCCTATTTAACACTGTTTCTCTGTTACAAAAAATGTTTGAACTCAGTAAGTTGTATTCCACTTTTGTAAATGTACTAGAAAAGCTTGTGGGGTACTGAGTAAACGGAGTTGATGCTAGTTTCATTTTAGGTCTAGTTATCACTTAGCATGTTCAGGAGCTTTAACTGAGCAAATTATGGTCTTCATACAGTCAAAAATGCTGGGGCCCAGAAAGCATTATTTCTATTACACTTGGGAAATATTTGTGGTTAGGTTAACTTTTCTGGAACTCCTTCCAGCCCTAGGTTTCTCATTCCTTCAGTATATTGAGTTTCAAAGGACAAGGTTTTCTCTTAGAGGAGGCATTTTCTCACAACAGCAATACTCAAATTCAGCTATCTTTGATTATTTCAATCCTCAACTGAAGCTCCCTTTTTTTTTTCAGGAGGTGTATCTCACCAGCATAGACTGTCATCTTTTCTACATTCCCATCATATCTGTGCAATTTTGTTCATGTTTGACTTGATAGAAATACCATGTAGAAGTTTTGGCTAGTGACACAGCCATCTCATGGCTTGCTAAGTAATGCAAGCCTATAGTGCGATACATACATTTTGTCTAAAAATATATTTTCTGCTTTAAAAAAAAAAACAACCCAAAACTGTTAGTTTCCTCCTCCCTCAAAGACTATATTTATTTCAGCTTTCTTTAAAAACTGCCTACCTACCCAAGACCATTGACCTCTAGGATTCTTTCCTTTTCCTTTGCTTTAAATGTTTAATAACAGATTTGCAGCCTTTGAGGTTGAGAAGTTGAGTTTTGTAAAATATCTTTGTATAATGTTATTCACAATGAATACATTCAGAGCACCTTTTTTGCCTCCTAGCATTTGTAACCACAAATACCTCTTTTTTAACGTCAATCTTGTTTCCTTGGAGAAGCAGTATTTAAAGTCCTGTAATAAATGACAAGAGAGAAATCATCAAATATATTTTCATATATATATTTCAAATATATTATTCTCTTACCTGACAGCATACCTAAATTTTATATTGGAAAAAGGAATTTAAAACTATTGTTGAACTTTTGATGAGGGTCTATGTATGTGCCAGTGACATTTGAGAACAAATGTTTTTTGACAAATGAACAATCTCCATTGCCTTTTCATGACTCCCATTGAGATACATACTTGTTCCTCAGGGCATAATTTGTCTCACAGATTGTATTTGATTTGTAGTCTAAGGATGGAAGTTCATATTATCAGTGTTAAATACATGTAGCTTTCAGAAGCATGGTAAGGCAATATTTTTATATTCACCCATTAGAAAAAATGATTAAAGAAAAAATGATCTCATTTTACTGGGTCTGCTGAAGCAAGACACTAAGTAGAATATTTAATAATATTTAATCGGAATGCTTTAGCTTCATAAATATTTGTGAAGTTGATATATTTTTGCCGAGCCTGATCCCTCAATGTTCCCATGCAGTTTTTGTTATTATATAATTTTTTAAACCTTTATAAAATCTTCAATTTCTCTCAGTTGTGGAGACATAATTGTAAAGCACCAAGAAAAATGTAATATATTATGAGGAAAAACAAAAGAAGCAAAATATGTGTGCCCTTTCTCATTCATTCTGCCAGATTATTTAATCTTGTTCAGTTTAGTATTTCTGTCATTTCATAGAGTTATGTGATGGCCAGCTTACCATGTGATTTTGAGTGGATTATTTAATCTGCAGTTCAACATTTCTGACACTTTAGAGAATGGCGTTATGGTCAGGTTACCCAAGTGACTTCAAATTACTCGGTAATCATAGTTTCCATGGTAAACATAGTCCTTGGTGGCAGAGAGGACTCTGACTTTCCCATGTGAAAGCCTTTATGTTATATATCAGAGCAAGGGAGAGATAATTTTTGTAGCCAAGAATTGTTCTTCATATATATATATATATATATATATGTTCTTCATCTCTCTCTCTCTCTCTCCTTTCTCAGAGTCTTCACATTAGACTTTATAAAATGACTTTATGGTTATCTGAAGTTGTACTTTAATATCTCCTCCTGGTGATATAGGCCTTCTTTAGCAAACAGTACAAGGAACTACTAAAAAAATTCATGCTGATGCTTTTGGAATAGTCTGCCTTACTGATTTCATAAACCTTAATGAAATAAATAAATGGAAACTTTCAAATGCATTTAAATCATTCTTGTTCCTAATTAACCTGAAGTATGTGTTACTCTAAACCGGATGTTGAGTGAAACTTCTGTATGTAGCTTATGCATCTATGTTAGTTTATTCCATGTGTAATACTCCATCTTATATTTGGCTGTTCCAGGTGCTCAGAGAACATAAGGTGTTCTCTGAAATGTAGAGCTCACAGACTCTCTGAACCCTTAGACTCCTCTTTGTGTGATGATTTTTGATACCCTGACAACTGTTAGAGCAGAACTTGTGGAGAACAGAAGAAAATAGCACACCCAGAGATGTAATTTTGCTTCTCTGATTTAGACTGAAGCTACCTGATCTTCCCAGTGGTCCTGTGCATATATTGCCTTTATATATGCTTATACACACATAAAGCATGTGTACAGTTTTGCTATAGTACCAAATGTGTAGTGCATTCTTTTGTTGTATCTAGCTTATAAAAATTAATACATGAAAATAGTTTATACATGGAGCATCCTTTTTGATAATCTTCTGTCTGTGTGAAAACCTGACTTGATAAATGCAAATGGAAATTTCAGAGCTACCTTATCATAGATATATATTTATGATGGGGCTAAAGAAACTCTCACCCTCCTTGCAAGGTTGAAATACAGAACTGAGATTCATTGTTGCTGGATGCTGGCCTCACTTTTCAAGATATAAATCAAGAAATGATTTGCCTAAAGAAATGGACTCTTAGTCAACATTGATTTTAGCCTCCCTTAGTACCATGAGAATAATTGGCATTTTACTTCCCTGAAAATTCAGAAACATTGCAGAATGTTTTGAGTGTTTTGTCAAATTAAGTTGAAAAATATGTTAAAGCAGGAAGTTGATTGAAGCTTACAAAAAAAGCCAACTTGAATTTTGAATATATGAAAATTATACATTCTGAGTTTTTCAAGGTTTTCTACTCTGAAAGTAATTTTAAAAACTGAAATAATATTGAAAAAATATTTCACAAATTCACATTTCTGGCTTCAAAATCAGTATAAACAGATCAACATTTTGCTCAGCTTTAAGAGAATTTGCTTACATTTGAGCTAATGATGTAAAAGAGAGAAGCAGTTGATCAGAAATTTATTACCCTATATGTCTTCAAAAAAAGAAAAATTATTTTAGGAGCATTTCAGATTGATTATGCGGGTCAAAAATTCTTTTTTAGTTTGAGTGCATAACAACCACAATACACAACTCTTCTTGGAAGTCATGAAAACAATAGATATTCAACCTTCTAATTCAAATATGTTAGGAGGCTTTCAAGGTAAATTTCTAAACATAAGATCAAAACTTAAGAGTAAAAAGTCAGTCATTATTGTGATCAGTCTGGACTAGAAGCTGGTTTAGTTGAAACCTGTTTGTAGTTTTCTTTTGTGCAACCATTCTTGTTTAAAAGTACAAAACCTGAGTATTTTGTATGTCTTTTGCTAAATCAATCTCAGCTTCATATAGCCTGCGTGCTCCCTTTTGGGGTTGTAAACAAAATTCTGGGATACTCATCAGACTGCATTCCTACGTGAATTCAGTGGCACATACTTTCTACTCTAGGACTAAAGCAGTGGAACTACATCTGAGGATTGCACGTGAAATGTAACAGCATGAGGAATCAGGAAGAAGGGGAAGAATTAATTATGTTTATCCCTTCAGTTGAAGGAAGTGACTTAAGATTCCTAATCGAAATGGCCAAGCTGCCAACCTGCCTGTGCAGGGGAGGTGTATCTGCATGCCAGGGCAGCGGGGCACCGGCTGCCCAGAGGCTGGCGGGGCCATGCTCTCCCCTTCCCGGTGGGCACAGTCCCACCGCGCTGAGGCTGAGGCAGCTCCCGAGGGCAGGGGGAGGTGTACCAGGGCCCTGGCCCTTGGCGATGGTGCACTGGCTGCGATGTGGGCTCTGCTGCAGAAGCCATCCCCTTTGAAGCAGCTTCAGAATGAAAGGTGGGTTTGTTTCTTGCATGCAAAGCATGCATTAGGTGTGATCTAATCAGCAGGGGGTCAGTCATTTTGTATACCGGAGTTTGATTACAATTGGCTAGTTCTGGCGCCGGTTAACCTGCTATTTGTATTTGCACAGTGTTTGATTTTGTTTATAAGAATTTATTTAAAATCTAACAGATCCAAAAAGATACTGAAATTCAGACTTCTATTGCCAGTTTTCCCTGGATCTATATAACTCAAAATGGTTGTTTTTTTTAACCTCTCCAGTGAAATTCCAGGAAGTGAACAAAAATACATATACTTTTTTTTTTTTCTTTCTGAACACATGGAAGCACAGGTTAACACATTTCACTAACAGCACGTGAAAACTAGGACTTACAAATGCACAAGTGTCAGTTTTTACTCAAAATTGTATTATTTCTGTAGGTTTGCTAGCAATATGAGTTTTTTTCCCCAATGAATATTTGATTATCCTTGTGTTTTTTGATTCCTGCTTCTTCCAGTTATGGTTTTTTTACACAGAATCTTTATGAAACAGCTAAACAGTGCAGTATAACTCTTTAAAAATATGGATTAAGAAAGAACATCTCTTCAGCAGGAAAGAGTAATTGGTATTTCTGTTTCTTACAGTGAAATGAGTTTAGTTTTAAAAGACAGTGAAGTTCAAACAAAATAGTGCTTAAATTAACCTGCAAGGCTGCCTGAACAGGAATATGGACTAGCTTTATTTCTTCCAAATACTCTAAAATTACAGTGTCCACTTCTGGCCCACACTCGGTGGACTTTTTTCTGCTTATTTTTAACAGCTCAATTTTTGAATGCTGAAGCTGATCAGTCCCTGCTCTTGAGATAACGTTCCAGCCATCTATAGATAGCACACAATTAACTTGAGGGAAAAAGGGGGGAAAACCAGGAAGGAAATATGTGCAATGCACAGAGCATCTCTCTACGTTCTGTATTCTGTGTCAATTTTAATGGGTCTGTAATTAGGTCACAGGACTGATTGATATCAGCACTTAGCTTCCCGGGTGACATCACCCTCTCTTTCATTCCCTAATAGGGATTAAGATGTTGACACATAGAAAATTCTACTTCCTGGACAGAGAGAAATAACTAATTAAACCAGTTGTAGACTTGACACTGGCTGAATTATTTACCAATATAGCAATGAAATGGAGGCTAACAGGAAGGAATAGCACAGGGAGCATGTGAAAGGAGCGCAGATATGCTTGCAGCCTGTATACATGAAGGAGTTTAGTTTAAAGAAACAATGACAAGACTAGGCTGGGACAGGAACAATTCTGAGTAAAATAATGGTGCATTTCAAATCCTTAGGCAGAAAAACTAAGGCAAAATAGCGGCAAAATCTTTGAAATGAAGCAAGAAGATGACTATTATAATGCATGGCCAAATGCACAGAGATTTTGGCATGAGAGGAGAGCAGTGAGTGCCCAAAGAGCATGCTATTCAAAGAGAGATTATCAGATACAAAGAAAAAAATAGATGGGTGCATTATACATATTTCTATACATAGAAAGTTCATAAATGCAGCAGAAGACACAGCTTAGAATGGTGTTTCTTAATTCAAAAATAGCTGCCACATTTCATACTGAACATACGGGATTGTTTCTGTGTAAAACTGTACATCCCAGCAGTAACCTTTAACTCATCTTTATAAAATGTATTACAATTGAGTTGCTGTAAGGTGCAGGTGAAAGAGCTTGATGCCATCATTAGTACTTTTAATTATTTTGTTGTCAGGGATCCTATCCCTTTTTTCAGACTTTCTTTTACTTTTTGGAGATACTATTTGCCCAACACTGATTTTAATTTATAAGATGGAATACTTAAAAACATGTCTTTTGAGATTTTAGAATTTTTGTTGTTAAAAGAATGAAAAACTGAGGAAGTCTATTTTTCTGATCTTGCACGTTAAGATATATTTGTACTTTAGAGAGACTGCTGGCTGGTATAAGATGACCTTTACTTGAGAGGGGACTATGAGGAACCAGGTCAGACATGGCTGTAGGAACTCACACCTGCTCGTAGGAGCAGGCTGCAGCAGCACTATAAATGCCTGGCTTTGAGAACAGAAGAAAAGAAATTTGTTAAGTTTTGTGATGGATGGTACTGGTGCAAGGGTTGAGCCTCAGAGATTTCTGTTACATTTGTGAGTTGGAACTTAGTTCACGTGTGCTACATGTAAAACGTTTGTTGTCTTTTTGATGTTCTTTACTGCAGATGGAGAGAATCCTCATGTATACATCTGCAGTAAGTAACAGTTGACTATTGCATGTATGCTTTCAAATAAATTAGGAAAGGTGGTGGAAATAACATTTTGATGCTGTTTCATACAGGCTTTCATCTCATGTATCTATTTGCCATTTGTAATTTCTGAGCTTCATCAAATGCACTGACATTTTGTTTTAACAGCTGTGTTAGTTTTCAAGTTGTTTCTGTTGAGAGGTCTTAGTGTCAGGTTTGTTGTAGGAAATAGTAGAGATGTCCTATGAAATCCTGCTACAGTTCTCTTCCTGACAAAATGAAAATCAAATACATAGATTTGATTTAGAGGCTCTAAGAATAGGCATATTCCAAGTCTGCAAGCTCTAATCCAAAGTGATACAGAAGCTGTAATGAACAAAATGAATGGCTTACTGGCACCTGATCTGACAGGGAAAGAAGCAGAAATTAGATACAAAGTGTATCTCAGATATTTAAAACAAGTGCCTGTATCCATTTGATTCTTAAGGCAGGAGTCATCAGAATATTTTTTTCCTCAAGTCTCTCCTTTTGTGCTCACCTTTAAAATAAGACTGAATTCTGTGTTAGCCAGTGGCTCAATAACAGATCTAAATGTATCATGTATCCTGAATGTATCATGAATTATAGTTTTCCTCAAGCAGAGGGAGAGAAAGCAGAAATGAATTTAAGTATACCCATGCTTCACAAAATAGTCTCTTCTAATATTGCATGTGTTTTTGAGCAATATGTTTATCAAGAAATTGTCGGTATTATTAAAAAAAGAAAAAAAAAAAGGTAGTGGATACTAACAGCCCTTGGCAAATCATCTTATTGGTCATTAGCCGGAGGTTTTATCTTACTTGCTTCCAGAGTTTAAATTGTGAGCAGAACTTGAGTTGTGAGAAGACAGCTGCTGCCCAGAGTTTCCAGCCATACAGTAGTTTGAATGGATAAAACAGAGATAAGCTTCAAACTTCATACAGTCTAATGAGATGAATATAAATATTTGGACATTTCTATTTTACACTATCTGTGAAGAGTTTGACTAATATGTCATCTTCACAAGAAGAGCTAGATAGGTGTCACCATTAGTTCAATTCCTGTGGCTTTCAGTATACAGGATCACTTTACAAAAAACAAACAAAAAAAACAAAACCAAAACAAAACAACAAACCACCAAACCCCCCAAAAAACTCTCAAAAAAACTCCCTGATGTTTTTCTCACATGTTTAAAACTTGTGGACAGGGAGATGTCTCACTCTCCCTTCTCACCTTCCTTCACTCTTAAAGCACGTGTGTGGGCTAATGGAGAAATCATTGATCTTTGACAACCACCAGTAAATATCTTCTGGTCTGCTCAGGCAAGGTTTTACTCTTCTGTTACAAACCTTTTTATTCAGGAGACCTTTTACCAGTATTTCAGAAATAAATGAGGCAGTCTGTTATTTTCAGGTTCATTGCAGACTCTTGCAGGTGTTTCTTTGTCTATACGTACTTGTCACTTTGTTAACCACCTTCCACAGTAGTGTTTCCCAACCTTTCTTTAAAGGGATCTTCATTACCCCCTTCCTGAACTCCAGGCTCCTCATCAGCCCCTCTTCCTTCCCCCTCTGTGAGGTCTCTTTCTGATACTCCATCCTCACTTCTACTGACGTTTCTTCATTGTGTCCTTGTTGCTGACTTTGGCCAATATCAGTGCAGCTCTCCAAAGTGCAAGTCCCAGCACAGAGTTTTAGCTCCTTAGCAGCTCTTAGCTTTTCTGGACTCACCTTGACTGACAGCACACTTTTCAATGGTTGAGACTGTTTCTTCATATTGATTTTTCTTTTTTTTCATTGAGGGTAGATTCTGAAGTAATCATATGGTCCCACAAGCTGTGCTTCCACTAAGGTCTTGGACTACCTATATCTTAATTTATCTCTCCTTGTTGCAAAGAAGATTTTTAAGTTGAAAAAAGTGCATGCCAAAATATTCACTGAATATTTAATCCCCTTTTTTAATTGAATGAAACCAGTGATCTATTAATGAACAGTTTCATTTATATTTTTTGTAGATAGTTGCAGTGAGGAACTTCTTATTTTCATTCATGTCAGACTTTTTAACAGTAAGTAGGGAATTTTAGTTCTTCATGTTTTAGTTCCTAAAATTCCTCGAGGAGCCTGAATTGGGAGACTCTGTGTTCAGCCCTGCAATATTCTATGTGGCACTTGGAAGGTAGAAGCCAGTGACTCAATTGCATAAATTCTTGCCTCTCTTCTTAGTCCCACTGAATTCAACTGGACCTCATGTTTTAAAAGGAGCAAGTGGATACACCAAAGTAATTGTTATTAAAAGCAGGCTCCTACATCATCCAAATTTGAAAAAAAATGCATTATGCATTAAGGGTTTAATATTCTGTTCTGCCATTGATAGACATGTGTAATCCCTATTAAAAAGATTTATGCTGAGCATTTGCAGCTGATATGATCCTGTAGTATAAATCTGAATTGCTAAATTTCACAATAAATAATTATTCTTGGGATCTTTCCTAATGCGATGCAAAATTGTTTTTACCCTGCCTGTTTAGAGTAAATTAAAAAAAAAAAAAATTATAACTTACCAATGGGTAAAGCACATGTGTTTTATACATCACCCAAGGTGATTTATACATCATCTTACAATTCTGACTCTGTTTTAGGGGAAAGGTTGAGTGACAATATTTTTGGGGAGACAAACTAGTCTTAATTTTCAAAGGTAATAAGGGAGTGGGTTTATAAAGCAAAAAGTATGGATAATAACAACACATTACTAAAGGCTTTAAGAATAGACATACAGGATTTAATTGAGAAACAGAAGGTCACTGATGCAGATGAGGGTAGAATGTAAACATCCTCAAGTGAGCACCCACTCGGTGTTTTGTATGCATATAATTTTGCTGTAGAAACATATCTGTGCTGCTTCTGTAACCAAGCTAGCTTCTGTTTTTAACAAAATTGACAGCTGCTAATTGACAGCTGACTGAACATTGCAGCTGAAATGTTTGAAGGGAAAAAAAAAAAATCCATTCATCTCAGGAATCTTTCAGTAATGTATTTATTACTGTTTACAAGTAACATTCAAATAATGTTTTTAAAGTGACTATATATTATAGGTAAGGTTCTTGCCAGCAAGTGATGGTTGAGAAAGGAGGGTCATTTACATCGCCATTTGTTTTTGTTGGTTTTTTTTTCCTTAGTTTGCAAACTTGCAGTTTGTTAGTATTCCAGGCACAACGCAAAGTCTTCCTAGTCCCCGCTCTCCCCACCCTGCAAATTGCAGCATGGTATTTGGTTTAGAAGGGAACAGAGTTTGAAGGAAATATGTTGTGATATGTTTGTTTATATTAAATTAACTGTTCATGGAATGTTATTTATATAGGTAACTTCTAATTGAGAGAAACAACAGGTTTATTGTACTGAAAACTTTTTGTTAGTATTTGTGTATTTCAGGAAGTTTTTCTTTATAAGGTCATTGATTTTGGAATTTGACAGTAACTATGATGTTCCATTCAACTAGATTTGGCTTTTTTCTTTGTCTAAAATGCCAGGAGTGTCTTTTTCATAGTTTTTTTGTTTGTTTGTTTGTTTTTTTTAAGACAGGAACATCTATAAATTGTAATGAGAAAGTGATACAGGGTTAAATAATTACCTTACAGAGCATAAAACGAGTCAAATTAATTGAAGACCCTGCGCTCAGCAGCACTGTTTCATTCTATCTCATTTGAGGTAGTTTGGATTGCTTAAATTCTGGTATTTTGCTGTATTTACTGCAAAGGCAAGAAAAAGGGAAAATATACACATACTAAGGAAAACATCTGAAAGTTAAATCAGCTTAGTGAAATCGCTTCTTAAAAATTCTGTATTACTCGGTTATTGGAGAGCTTTCTGATTAACACGTAATGTCCAGACTTCCATTTTCATGGTATATTTTGGAACAAGGTAACATTATCCTTCAACAAGGTATTCCTCAAGTGACCTGAAAATTCTGTGACATGATACTTTTTAATTGCTTACATATTTTAAATTTTGATAGGTTACATGGTCAATGATCTACCTCTCAGAGAAGAACAAGTAATAATTTGGTCACAGTTGCATAGTCTTCCAAATACTAACAGTGTCTCATTGTGTTTCTACTTAATAGAGTGACTTTAGCAGTTCAAGAGGAAGAAGGTTGAAGCTTTGAAGACTTATTATTCATCTTTGACATCTATGGTTCTGAAGCGGTGTTAAAGTTAAATGGGAGTTCATTTACACTCTATTTCATTTAGTAAGTGCTCTCATAATTAAATGCAGATCCATGTAATTTAGTGGTAGAAAGAGAAATTCATTAAGATTCCTGATTAGGAAAAAGCATTAACAGAACTGCAAAGGTTATAGAAATTTAGCTCCTTCTTAAGGTAAATTAAGCACAAACCACAGTCCTATAACATGAAGGAGATTGCCTAAACTGTAACTGACAAGAAATTTCAAAATTTATTTTCATTACCTGTGTACACCAAAAGCAAAAGTAAACATACATTTATTAAATCAATATAGTTGATAAAATTCATACAGATGTCATGCCTTTTGTAATGGTCGTGGTGTTGTTGTTGTATGTAGGCATAATGGTTAATATTATTGCAAATACTGATGAAACTGTCAGGGACTGCAGGCTATTTCAAATTTTATTTTTTAAATGAAAATTCCTACAGTGAACTGAATTAAAAGACATTTGCTTAGTATCTCTGGAAAAAAATAGGTAGCCTTTGGTTGGTTCTAGTGCCCAACTTGGTATTTCATCTAAACTATCACTTTCAGGAAGTTATAAAAAGCAAAGGGACAGCAAGCTTTACGTTTGACTTAAGTGGAGCTAGAAGTTCACCATCAATTTTAGTAATATATGGATAGTATAATGATCTGATGATAAGGAAACATAGAGTCTCTGTTTACTCTCTTAAAGTTAAAAATGCTCATATTTGGTTTTGGTTTGTTTCTGTAACTTTGTGTACTTAGACACAGCTTTGTGAGAGCAACACACTTTTCTCCTAACCCTTGAAAATATTTTCTTACCATTCCCATAGCATTTATCTGATGATCACATTCAAACGTATTTTGAGAAACAATTAATTCCTAAAAGTATCTGATGCTTCCCCTTTAAGATGGAAAAGGATGTTGAAAATCTGTAGTAGGATTCCACTTGAACTGCTATAAACTTACTCTGTTCAATGATGTCAGTTTAAATCTAGGACACTTTTTTATGCTGTCCTTACATCTCAATTACTCTAACCCTTCGGTTAACCATTTTTCTTGGTCATTTTTACATTAGTTCAGTTTATAAGTTTTTCTTTAATACAAAACTGCTGTCAAGTATATGTGGTACTAATAGGTGTAGATTTTGAGCTCAGCTGAACAGTCTCAAATGACTTGTTCTGCAATACTGCGCCTGTGCCCATAAGTCTTTGCATAGGTGATAGGTGTTTTTTGCCCTTTGTCTACTATCATGCAGATTTGGGGGGCAGGGAGGGGAAAAGGGAAGAGGGCAGTGGAGGTTGGACTAGGTGGACCTCTGGAGGTCCCTTCCAGTCTAAATGGTTCTGTGATTCTGAGGAGGTTGATCTCTGCACAGTAGCACTCTCTTAGGGTGTGCACGGTCTCAATTACATGGTGCTGGAGCACCTGACCAGCAGCAGAACATTTCCTCCTCCCTCTGCTGTGGGCTGGGCTGTGTCCAGACCTGAATGTAATGGCACTGAAAAAAATCTTGTCTAACTTTCTGTTCACCACTACTGTCTCCAAGATAACTTTCATTAGAACAGCCTTCCATTTCTTATTAAAACAAACGAACAAACCCCAGGTGAGGTCAAATTTGATTTCTGCACTTGTTTGGTTTTTTTTTGGAAACCCACCAGATAATGGAAAATCTTCCAAATCAAGGACAGGAGATTTACCTCTCCCACATTCCAAATTTTTCTGTGTTGTTTGGGCTGTAAGGCACCTTCCAATTTAGACATGTGAATCTCATTAGCATGCCCTTTATATTCTTTTTCAGATCACTAATGAGGAATTTAATTAAAACATGACCTAGCACTCATCTCAGCAGCGTTCACCAGACACCTCCTTTTGACATGATGCATTGCTTTTTTTCACTGATCCATGTTTTAAATACTAGCCAGTTTTCAAAGCAGTGGTGAGCAGAGGTGAATATTAGACTGATATGTGAATGATTTACCTAGGAATTACTAACAAATGATCCTCAGTTACCTAAGTATACACAAATTCCTCTTACAGCAAAATTAAGTTATAATGTCAGAAGGCTTTACTACATTATTTGGTCTATTTAGACAAACAAAAAAGAAAATAATAAAAATCTAAAGATACAACCAGCTCTTGAGCATCCCAGTAGGCCTTGTACAGCCATTTTAATATTTTGACCTATTTCAAGAGTCTGGATGATACTGTTTCAGGTAATATATATGTAACAATTTAAGTAACAAATATCCCAGACACAGGACCACTAGGTTGAATATGAGCTGTGCAAATATTTGGATGTCAAGTTTTGAGATCCTAGTTTCATTTACATGCTTCTTTGTGCTTAAAATATTGTCTTCTGCTTATTATTGTGATGGGGTCTTATTTTGCAGCTAATAGAGAAAACGTTGTGTGTCATAATCATAATGCGGAGCTCTCACTTTCCTGTTAGTTTGACTGAAATCTGAATACAGTCACTACATGCTCATGGAGTAGCGCCTATTTTCTTTCTGATGTATGCCTGATGTTTGTCAAATTAATCATCACAGATAAGCAGATAATTGAATTAGTCTTATTTCTGTGACTTCCAAACAGTAGCATGCAAACTAAGCAAGCATGTTGTAATGATGTATTTAAAATGCAATTTAGTATTGAACTTATTTACATAAGCAAAGTATTTGATAATATTAGGAGATTTTAAGAAATTTAGATTTTTTTTTTTTATTTTATTTTATGTAAACAAGCTTGGGTGGATTAGCATGGGGTGGACTGTACTATATGCAATACAGCCAGAATGATCTGCATTGTTCACCTACTTGGCCTTTAGTCCTTAATGATTTATTTTTGTATCTTAACAATGATGACCTTTTCCACATGACTCTGTGGAAGTTGTTGGAATGTGATTTAAAAATAAAATCAAACTTCTCTAGGTGTGCTATTTGCTTTCTTTCAATGGGTAAGTTCTTTAGTGACCACTTTTTTATTTGGTCTAGTGCTGTGCGAGACAACTTTTTAAAACTTCTTTTTCCCTTTTTAAAGTATAAACTTTGTGTGGACTTGCTTGCCTTTTCATTATGATTGTAGTTCATTTTTATCATCAAACTTGTATATGATTACTGTGACAGTAGTGTTTGAGTCACACACATACTAGAATAATTAACTAAATCTCACAAATATGAGCTGGAGAAAGGAAGCCTATTAAGCCCTTTCTGCATTTGCAAAATAGAGGCACAGGTAGGACAGGGGTGTGGTAAAATACCAGACAAGTTGTCCAAACCACTTTGGACCCCGAGATCAGTGGCTTTCTGCCCAAGTGAATGACCTCTACTTGAAAACACTGTGTCTGAGTTGTAACATTTTTATGCTGTGACTTAATATACAAATATGTTGTAAATATACACAGAAGACAAATGTATATGTATGTATGTGCATGTATACACATATGTAGAAATATATAGTGGATATGTCAAATGTAGTGATAAAAATTTAGCGGAACTGAGAACTAAGTTCAGGTCTGTTAAGTCCTCACCTAGAGACACTTGTTTTCATTATCCCCAAGTCCATGATCTCCTCCATACAAAGCATTTTTATTTACCTAGAGCAAGTACCCTCCCCCCATTGACTGCAACTGCTATTAATTTCAGCGTTACTCTGCTTCAGTATCTCTTTGCCCTAGTGCCAACCTATGCCCAGAGCACATTAATTTAATTGGTGTAATACTTGAAATTCCATCTCAGTGTCGGGGTTCTTCTGTACTTCTGAGGCTGGGGACTCCTACCACCAGGAGTAGTTCTAGCAGCTGAGTGACATATTTAATATTTTGAAGTTTGTTAACTATCAATTTGAACCTTTTGAGATCTTACTCTCCTTAGTGAGACAATAGGTTTATTCTCTGAAAATTTTAGAACACCTTAAGGGTTGTGATTGAAAAACAAAGTATGAGTGGAAAATGAGTCTTGCTTGCCTTACTATCATTGGTTTGGAATTGTTTATGAAAATAGCCGTGAAGTCTAGAACATTACACAGTGCATGGGAAATAGATAGAAGACTTAAGGGTTTCTGTCTATTCTTTATTCCTTAATCTCAGCACAAGTCCTTACTATGTAGTGTGTCGAATTATATTTGACCCTGTAATACAGATTTTTGTAAGAATTATTATAATCTTACAGTTATGTTTCTATCAGTTTCAGCACAGCAAGTTAAAAGAGTGACATGGAGTAGTCCTGAGATTATGCCTATGATAGGTAGTTTTTATTTCCTCATGTAGACATCATTCAGTTCATAATTACCTTTCTGGTACATACCAACTCTTGACAGTCAGTCTTGCCATTTGTCTAGTGTTTTATTCCCCAGAAATCTTCCTCTCAGCTGATAGTTTTTTTGTTTTTTTTTTTAAAGTATGGGGCTGCATAATTCAGTGTGTTTATCTATGATTTCATAAATTGTCTATTTGTGTTTTATAAGTTTTGTAATATTTATGCCAACTTACAAAAAGGCTGGGACATACTGAAATTTTTAAAATTATAGAAATAGATTACATTACTTTAAAAATGGACCAGGAATATTCATTTGATCACTGCTGCTGAGTTTCGTGTACTATAAGCAGCTATGTCCTTCAGTCTGCTTTTCTGAGCAAAGTTAGAGATAATCAGCAGGAATGAATAATTTTATGGATATAAAAAGTATTGATTTATCAGCTGATAAAACAACTGTGTTTTATGTATGTGTCTACGCAAATTATAGGCAGTACATGTCACCACGTAATTTTAAAATTATGAAAGCATTCCTCAAGAGCTGCTCTAGACTTATTAATTACTCTGTATCCATATTAGTGTTTGTTAAACAGAATTTTCTTGGTTTGTTTTTTTTTTTAGTATTCAAATGAGTGCAAATGTTAATTAAAATTGTTACTTTCTCATTATTATATGATATTAGAATACTATAGTACCAATTAATTATTTCTGGTTGTCTAAAACAATAATAGTTTAGAGTAGTATCTATAAACTGAAAATAAAATTTTGTAAGCTATGTTGTTCATTTTAATGATAGTCATCAATACTTTCAAAACTGTATGATGAGGACTTACATAAGTACTCAGGGACATTAAACAGATGGAGACTCGGTATATATAAATTAAATTTTAAAGCTGTTAATTAAAACTGAATCTAAACCATTATAGAGACTGCAGTCTAAGATATTACATGAGTAAAATGTATTTGTGGAGAACTGAATCTAACTTTCCTGTGGTGTTTCATTTGAAAACTGGTTTTCGTGTTACTTGCTTCAATGGAAGATACTAAGTTATTTTAACAGGGTTTTGTGAATGACTTGAACAACTATTTTCATCAGTAAATTGCAAACTTTATCTACGGCATTTTGTATCATTCTCAGGGGAAACTATGAACATCCCTAGGGAAGAATATTCCTACTTTGGCAAGAGAAAAAGTCCATAATACACAAGATGGCACTGTTTCACTTGTGACAATGTCTCACTTTCACAGATAACTGAAAAATGTGATATGAGAGTGCAGAAGGTTTTATATTTTTGTATAATTGAAAATAAGATATTTGCATAGTTGAATAGTTTTATTTATTACAGACAAACCAAAGCATAACCATATATAGATGCAAGACTACATAACCGTGCCTCCAAAGTCACTGTTGACAAAATTGAATGGATTGGGAACTGAAAACTAGATCTGAGCTAAAATTCTGTGTGACTTACTCTTTTGCTTCTAAGAATTTGGGAGAATTTGGAATTTAGCTTTCAAATGGTAGTTTTTCCTTGAATCTTCTCAGAGTTCCTCTGACATGCATAATAAGCATACCGTCTAGGTTTCCATGCTTTGCTTTTAAGGGTAGCTTAAAGAGCAAAAGGTATGTGCTGAAGTGCATGGGAATTTCCTGTAGTGTAGACGACTTCATTTTTTAATTAGGTCTTAAAGTCTAATGTAGATTTTAACTTGTCATTGAAAAAAATTTCATCATAAAAAGTATACAGAATATTTTCAAAGATTGTTTTCTACCGCAGACATTTCCAGCCTTAGGAAATATTCATATGTTCAGCATTTGTGAAAACCCAGCTACGCCTATTAATGTGCCAAACTATGATATAGGAAGATAATTTTAAATATTTCTTAATATTTCACCAGGATTTGTTAAATAAATTGTCAGTGTTTATATATTATATTATCTTCTCAGCAACTGAGTAGAAAATCTGCAAGCCATCGACCAGATTAGATGCAGCCATTGCAGTAACTTTTCAGCATTTTCAGTTTCAGATGTCTAAATTTGAGTACATATGTACCGATAATTTGGTAGTCCTTGATCTGCTCTTTGAGATGATAAAATTCCTTAGCTGTTTTGACATAAGCAAGTGTGATTAACTCTTGCATCCTTGTTTTAAAATTCCAAAGTTTAAAACCGTATATAAAAAAAAAAAATCTTGTATAGGAAAGCATATTCAGAGGAAGGACCATAGAAAAGGAAGGCTTGGGGTTCCATTTGTTGTTTATTGTAATAGTAACTGTTACTTCTAGCTTAAGGATGAAATTTTTTGTTCTTAAGAAAATGTCAGAAATCGGTCTCTCTAATCTTAGATAAATTTTGTCAAGGTAGATGTCAGCTTACTTTTCACAGATTTGAGCTCCATTTAAGGACATACAGAAGTTAGTCAATGAAGGCCCCATTATTATCTACCTATAGATTTTACATGGCTTAAATATGTTCACTCTGAAATTTACAAGGTTTAAATATGTTCACTCTGAAATTCCACCTGTTAGTCATTTGCAAAATATTGGTGGGAATGTGTTTGAAGCAGGTCTGTCTTTAACAGCTGTCACTCTTTGTTTTGCATCACTGAGCAATTTCAACTTTATTTCCTCTTAGAGAAGAATAAACTGGAAGATGTGCTCTGGAAGCACATGTCCCCATGTTTTCCAGCTGTTATGTGGTACTTCATTGGACCAGATTAGAAGTAGATCCCATGAAATGCATATATTGTGGTTAAAGGGACCATAGTGCTTATAGTTTCACTCTGTGATCTGCTTCTATTCCACTTTCTAACGTAGCCAGTATCTGTAGCTATTGCTATTGTACCCTCCAAGCAGGAGAGCTTAGAATTTAATTAAGAATCTAGCATGCAGTCTGTAAATGAAGTCGCATAACTATGGAAAACTGACTGTTTATTTCCCTTTTATAACATTTGTGAATTTTCATTGGCCTGAACATTCACATTTTTTTCCTGCCATAACCATGCTATTGCTGAATTGCTATAGAAAATGGTTCTGATTTACAAACTTCAAAGTACTTTATAATCATAATGTGTGTATAATTTGTGATAGTTTTATTTCTCTTTCCTGGATACAGGAGTTTGAGTATGAAAAGACATTGTGCTTTGACCAAAAAGCCAGTTACTGGTTTTGGTAAAAGGCCCACTTGTGGTAACTACATTTTATAGACCTTGACCATGTACTGATGTTAGGGGACATTCTGCAAATGCATTGTAATAAAAAGGACCTAGTTTTTCTGGGTTTTGATTATGTATTTATCCATTTCATATTAGTATCTAAAAGGCTTATGTTCTTCTTCATGTTGACCTCTTCGCAGTGATTAATTTTATTTTGGTACTACTGCTTGGTAAAAAAAGCAGTTGAGATCCTCAACTAGAGATGCATATGGCTGTGCTACAGTAGAAGTGACCCTCTTTGATGTTATCACTCAGTGAAGGTTTTTATCAAGAACAGCAACAAATAACTCTAGTTAATCTTCTGCATTAAATATAATGGTAAACAAATCTTCAACCATTTCTATGTAGACACATTGTCTAGATCCTAATTTCAAATTGTAAAAAGATTACAATACTTGTTCATTTGTTTGTGAATATTGGTTGTATTTTGCTGACTTCAAAGCATAATTTTGGTATAATTTTGAAACCTGCAAGTTCATACTGTAAGTGATAATCATTCATTTGCTAGAGAATATTAACATCTTTTACATTTTTTATTTTGAATTTCTGCTGTCACTACCACACAATGAAAATTTCAGTGGGTTTTTGGGTGGAGTTTTTTTGGTTGGTTGGTTGGTTTGGCATTTTTACCTTTTAGTGGACACTAGGACTAGAATGGTCACTGTAAAATAAACAGTGATTCTAATTTTGCTGTGATGTTGCATACAGTTGGGATTCGACATATTTTAAAGAACCAAATCTCTGAAATGTTTCTCTCTTCACAGTATCATCATTGTGAGGAACGCAAATAGTGCTTGATAAATGTTTACAATCTTATACTTTTTCCCTAAAACACCTTTTTTCCTGAACTTGTTCAAGAGTTTGTATAAAAAATTGGAATTTACATTTACATTTGATCTTGCTTTAAAGTGCATTATCAAGTAACAAAAGGCAATTCTTCAACAAATGAAATAAGCTTGGAAGGATACCAGCAGTAGAGCCAGTGTATTAGCACTCGCCTTTTTCAGAACTCAGATGAATAGAAACATAATGAAGAAACTGAAGCATTAGCTGCCTCAAAACATCCACGTAAGACCGGAGTGCGTTTTAAGTGCTGGTAGTCACATAACAACATAACATTGTCTATTAGTGAGGAATTTGTGCTTTTGTTTTTAAAAATAAACTATCCATTAATCATTATAATGCGTTAAATTAATTTCAGTTAACCAACAATAGATACTACACCAGAAATCAGAAGCAGTCTGAGCTGGGAATCATGCATAAATACCACAGGACAACAGGAACCTCATTTCCAGTGGGATTATCTTTCTTTGTTTAGCTAGCTCTGGTACTCCAAGGAAGAGCAGATCCACTCTCCGTGTTCAGTTCTGCTGAAGATGCACAGTGCAGTGCACTCTCTGCTTTTACACTCAGGGTTAACCAGTTAATGAGATAAAGATAGGAGTTTTATTTCCTGATGAATTAGCAAGATGAATTTAACATTTCTATTATTATTTTACTTTTGTGGAATAGAGCATTTTCACCATGCAAGTTTAAATGCTGTGTTTTCCCCATTTCTATTACTAATTGTGGTCATTTTATGTTGCTTTGAACTGGGGGGTTGGACTTGATGAGGTTCCTTCCAACCTGCATTGTTTTATGATTTTCTGCATCTAGAGATTGTATGAAGATCAAGTCCTGCTTTCCAGACTGATAAAAGTGTGAAACTGATAGAAGTGACTTAATTTGTAATTTTTCCATTAGTGGGTTGTTGAGGATACTATTTATGGTAATGACTGACAAGTTATTTCCTGACAGTTACTGGCCAGCTTGACTTTGGAACATCAGGTACTCTTGCTGATCACGCACTGCTGCGGTACAGTGTCATTTCGGGATGTTTAAAGCTATGGAGCCTATAAATTGAAACAATCTCTGAGGACTTATGGTGCTATGTCTAAGTTAATTTCTTATCAAATTCAGGACAACTTTGCAGGACAAAGCATGCTTTGCTTGTCAATTTTTTCTTGGAGGTGGTATTGGAAAGATCTTGCAGAAATTCCTCAACAATTCTAAAGATGAAAGGGAAGTATGGATTTAAAGGAAGAAAAGATTGAAGGTCAAAGGAAAGGGTTACTAAGAGGACTATTTTTCCACTTGCTTTTGCTTTCTCCCAGTCATACTGACAGTTCTTGCAATTCCTTAACTTCTTTCTTCCAACTGAATACTACCAATACCAAAGTAGAAGGGAAGAGTAAAAGGGACTGACGCTTCTCTCCATAAGAGCAGGATTCCAAACACTCCTGCTGTTTCAGAGCTACAAGACTCAGTTCCCATCAGATTCATCCATTCAGTGATGGCTTCACGCAGGATCATGGTTTGGGGTTTTGAGGAACAAGCATGAAATTATCGCATGACCTGAGAAAGGATATTCTCTTTATTCACGCACTTTTGACCACCTCCATTTCTCTCATTTTTGATGAGATTCCAATAGAATTATTACTGAAATTCTGATTGAAGAGGGATAAAGCTCCCAGAGTTTGATAGGACAGTAATGGATATCACTTAATTGGAGTTTTGCAGCCTAGCAGGGTGATGTTCTTTCTCTAGTCCTCTAGAACATTCTTTATAACTACAAAGACAATAAATAGGAACTAGGTATCTAATTGTTGTTTGTGCTTTCACAGGTGTCCCTTACCATTACCACAAAATATGATTCAAATGACTGACCAAGATGTTTTTGAGTGCCCATCAAATTTTACTGAAATTTTACAATCCCTGGCATGCTAGGCATGCCTGTTTATGAAGAAAGCCCTAAGGTATGTAGAACATCTGTGAAAACATAAGTAGATCGTAAAACATCATCTTTTTCTAGAGTCTTATATTTATTCTTTCATTAGTGGGTAGAGACGGGGAAGATGCTTCACTTCTGTCCTCCCAAAAAATGTACGCATCACAGCGCATACATCTCTTGTATGGTGTATCTTTTGCCTACTTAGCCCATGCTCTTTTCCTGCAGATATGAAAGTTTTACTTTTACTGTGAGGTATTGTCTGTCTGTCCATAGTCACTGCTGTAGGTTCTTCACTTGGGTTCTGATTGCTCTGAGAAATTGTCTTGGGAAGTTGGAGGTGGTGTTTTCAAAAGATTGATTCCAGCCCTCTCCCTTCCATGAAGGTGCCCAGAGAACCACACAGGGGTGTTGGGAGTATTTGTACAGAGTACAGGGACATCATACTTGAACTCTTGTATCCATGTTTTCCCTTCTCCTTCAATTCCTAGTAAATTGTATGAAATTAGTGGTTTTTGTTAAGAGTTAAATTTGTTTTGTTCTGTAAGAAATATACTTACACGGACTGTATTGTCTTTATTAGCCTTGGCTGTAAGGTGATATTAAATACTTGCAATATATGAAAGTAGGACATGAAGAGTTTTCAAGTTTGGCAAATCTTAATAGTGTTTTCTTTCTTTCACTATAATTCTATTCATCATCATAGAAGTAGTTTAGGTGCTAGAATAGAGATGTTCTTAAACTATCTATTAACATACACTTATAAAAAATTCTAAGTGATGGTAAAATCTTTTGTAACTTCTATGCAGTTTGCATGAAAACCTTTTAATGCACATTCGCACAAGGTCACCAATAACTTACAATACCTTTTAGTATTGGATTTATGTGAAAATAACTGAAAATCTTTTTGCAATTTCAAAGGTCTTAAATATGGTGTTTTACTGTCATGTACTTCATCAATATTTTATGTAAAGTGAGGATGAAAAGCACATTTTAACAAATCAAAGACTTCAAAAATATTGTATAGCTTCCTTGCTTTTTCTGAAAAGATTTTTTTGCACAGAAAGGTGAATAAGGAGCTCAATATAAAGAAAAGTCACATTGATACTGTGATGCCTAATAAGAGTTCTATTAGCAAAGGTAAAATACCTTGTGAGGCAGTTGCCAAACAGACTATCTATACTTGAAAGGCTGGATAGCTCCATGTTGTTCCAACATGGGCTTTGGGGCTGGTCCACAAGGGTGGGGAAGCTGGGGGCAACCCCCACCCGGGCTGGGCAGGGCCATCACCAGTTGGGCACCATCCCACAGCACCTGAGCTGGCTGAGCAAAGCAGGGTTAGTGGCAGGTCCCACTGACAGTCAAGCAGTTAGCGATCCAGCAAAAGGCAAGGTAACAAGTCAGGTCTGAGGTTAGTCTGGGAAGTCCCAATGACAGTGCAGGAACAACCAGGCGCAGGACTGGGAAGATGTGTACTTCCAACATAGCTCAGGCCAGGTCTGGGTGTCCCTGGACCTATGTGCATGGGTGGGGGTCCCAGGTGAGGCTGGTCGGGGCAATTAAGGCGTATCGGTGCCTGCAGGGCTCTGGAAATAGGTAGCTGCCCTGATTGTGATGTAAAGTTTTAGTCCTCTGATGGAGACTGCAGTTTCACTGAGATCTCCATGGCAAGTGGATGATGGGAAAATGTAAGCCAATCACACAGATCAGGTTGGCATATTCAGCTTTAGATTTACAGGTGTAATTTAATCACAGGATGTGAACTGACATAGCTTTGTGGATCACAAGACAGCAGTGAAGGCACAGGTTACTGCTGGCATCAGACTGTTTTACGTTCAGCAGGATGCTGCTTTCTGACATTGTTCATAAAATTTCATGGGACAAAACCTATCATCGCAGGAGATCCCTTTTCAGCAATCATCTTTTGAAAATCAGATTTGTGATTTGGACAGGAGAGGTGGAAGAAAATGGACAGTACAATACACTTCAGTCCTCTCAGATGGTATTGGATTCTTGGTATTCATTCAGATGGTGTAGGATTTTTTTTTTTTTTTTTTTGCCAAAGATGGCTGGGGTGATCATAGCCCCTAGGATCACAATCTAGTCCTGTTACATCAATACAAGTTTAAAGAAATGCCATTGATGAAAGTTTTCCTGATCTCAATTAGATTGGCATAAATTTCTTTGATAATCAGAATCACTATATTGATGGAAATTGAATATCTTGCCTTTAGACCTCAGCAAGAACAGACTTTGGCTGGTACATCAGAAGTCAGTGTTCTTGCTTTTATTGAAATATTCAGAAAAATGTTATAAAACTTTTGAAAATGTTCATTTTTATGCCAGTTAACTGTGTCAGATCAGTAACATGCATTCTGTTAATTATTTAGAAGGAATGAGAAGTCTGAAGTGGTTTGAGGCAATTTTGTGGGTAATTTGTTGATAAAAAGCCCTTCTTTATTTTGATGCTTGAACTTTAATCTTTTTGGACATCTTTGAGCATAATTACTAAACACAGTGAGAGTGGTGAAAGTGAACTTCTGGTTTCTGGAATTATAATTTAGTATCTTTTGGTCATTCTTTTTTTAATATTGTTGAAAAACAGTGCAACTGAATCAACACATCTCCCAAATAGGCAGTCACATTGCTAAATTTGCTAGTAAAATTTTATTTTCATTGCTTTTTCCTTATATTGCCCCCTGCAGACTAATGGAGGTGCAAGATAGATATGAATTCCTCTATTTCTACTATGTAGTTATTGATGTTGCTGTTTTGGGACATACAGTAATGGAGACAGATTTTTCTATATAGGTTAACCTTATGAAGAAGAATATAGCCTGCTTCAGTTATATCTTCTAGGCTTTATCTTTTGGGCTTCGTGGCTTCCCAGCATATTTTCTTGAACACCACAATTCACTGCAGCACAGTGACAGGGGAGAACAAAATATATACGGAAAGAAGGTTCAGCTGTTCAACTATTATTTATGGTGGTGACTTCCATCTCATGAGTACTATTTATGACACAGTTTGATTGTCATAGTTTCTATGGTTTCATAGAAATTTACATGTTGCAACTCATGCAAGAAGTGTACTCTATAAAACAGTGCCAAGGATTAGCTACAGAAATAATTCTTAACCTATGGCAGAGTCCTTGAGGTATGCAGATTTGGAGATAGATAGTCTCTATAAATATCACGGGGGAAGAAGGAATGGGGAAAATCCAACTTTCAGTGGATGTATTCAATAGATACTTCAGAAAACATAGAAATGACATTTTTGGAGTTCCTGCTCTTCTGTAGGTTATTCTGTCTGGGCTAAATTCATATTGTTGAGCTAAGTGCTCCTAATAGTTATGAAATTCCATTAAAGATTTCATTAGTATCAAAGGAGTCAATTATGGCAAAAAAATATAATTTAGCATTCTACAGTTGTACTGAATATAAATCATGTTTCAGGATTTTTACTTCTGTAATATATTGTAAATTGAAAAGCATACAGACAATTAATACTCCTTTTAAGAAACAAAAATTTAGGTGTATTTTCTTGTGTCAGATATTTTAGGCATTAGGGCTTATAAGAAAAACATGATTAATCAAATGGATAGTAACACTTTCATCTTTCCTTGTTATTTTTGTCAGAATAGAATGTCATTTATTGGTGTTCCTTCTGCAGTGCAGACCCCTGTTTCAATCGCTATATTCAGGTCCTGTAGTCATTGTTGAGAATTCCTTAGACAAGCTAAGTGGAAAAAAATGTATTAGAGTCTTTCTAAGTAGATTTCAGAGCCTTTTTTGTAATGCTTAATCTTTTCATATTCTGTTTACCTTTGGTAAATAACTGGCCTTTAAAAAAAAAAGAAAGGTAAATAATTCATTCTAACTGAAAGAACAATAATAAACACATCTTAGAAAAACGGTGTCAGCATTTCTGAATATTTCTGGAAGACTGAGAAAAGTATCCTCCGGGAAGAATGCTTGACACTTCTCCTGTGTTTGTAGATGGAAGGAATTTGGAAGAATGTGTTTGGATCAGGATGGGAAATCGAGCATTATCTTTTGTATGATTGTTGAATCGCTCTTAGGACAAAATTTAGAAGTAGAAAATACTTCATTCTTAGCAACTAGGATTACCTAATGATTCAGCTGGGAGTTTTACCAAATCAATTGCTTCAAAGGCAGCTTCAGTTTAGTAGTGGATAGGTATCTGTCATTTAAAACTACCCCCCTCTGGAATATAACAGTATATGCTGTCCCAAAAAACAAATGCAATCCATTTTCCATTAAAAAATCCAGAAATATAAATAGCCGGATCTATTTTGTAAACCTATAAATATACTCCAGCATATCATGGTCTAGTAGAAAACCACTAGTGAATGAATAGTACTGTACAAGAATGTATATTAACTTTGTAAGATGAGTAAATTATATATGCCTGAAAACAGTAATGGTATTCTAGGTTTGTATTTTAGAAGGTGGTGTTGTATCTTACAGCAGTGGAAGAGAATATCGGTTCTGGGCATGGCATTGCAGTGTAAAACATGAAGTTATAACAGTCCATGATTTATCAGTCTGTAGCAGTCTTATGAATATAGGAAATTATTTAAATGAATGCAAATAGGAACGCATCATGTAGTTGTGCTGACCTCTCAACTTTGCAATAAGAAGTTTTAATTTTATTTTTTACTTAAAAATAAATATAGCTATCTTTCTTTTTTCCCTGTTTCTTCACATCTCGAAACATTCAAGCATTATGGCAAAATTAACAATTAAGAGTAGTTCAGTGCTGTGGGAAGCACTGGAGGACAGGATGAGAAAGCAAGATGCACTGTGCTGTGTCAGACCAGTGCTCCCTTGTCCCCAGTGCTTTGCCTCCCGAGGATGGGCCTGTGACCAGCCAGAATTGCCAAAGCACTCTCCCGCACCACCACTCTCCCAATGACAGTAGGAGAAGGTATTTGGGAGGCAAGAGGCGAAGGCAGATGAACGTGGCCACTTCCTGTGGGCCAATCCCCTCCTAGCATCAACACTTGTTGGCTTGACCTGCCCATTCTGTTGGACAGATTCTCTTTTGAGCTTGCCAATACGACTTGCTACCAGGGCCTCCCACGGCTTCAGATTTCAGCCATTCTGTGTCTGCTATGTAGCGTGGTACATTCTTCCCTTTGTTCAAAGCTATCTCTGACCAGTTTGTCAGGCACCACCTACTTTTGGTTTGTCAGGATGGAATGAGTAACAGGTGGATGTTCAACTTACCCACTGTATTAATGAGTTGGTGCCCCCATGGTTGTGCCCCCCTGCAAGCTGAAGAGTCCCTGCCTGTTTGTTCTCTCCTCACAAGGCAGCTTCTTCATCTTTCTTACTATGATTTTTTTCTTCTTTGTATGTCATATCAATCAATTTGTAGGGAAAATGAAGTATTGACAATGTTAGCTTTATATAAAACACCTTAGTTTAAGACCTTCTTCAAGCCAGTTATACTTGTGCCTCAATACTCAGAGCATTCAAAATTTACTTAGTCTGAAATAATTTAACAGTAATATAGATAACGTTATGTTCTTAATACTGTGATGATTTGTAAAATTAAAATTAAATTACTAATACAAAGATGCAACAGCCTACTGATGAAAAATGAAAGAAATATACAATAAAATGTGGCCAAATGAAGTAGTAAAAGCATGGGAATTAACATGAGAAAGTTCTTCTTAACACTTGCTCTTTATGTATCTCTTGGTACTTAACTATTCTTTGGTGTACTTCTACAGTACAACTGAGAGTAAAATGTGGGCTGCTGCTGTAAAAGAATGGTTTACTGTTCTCCTTCCCTCATACTCATTCTTGCATTGCTTTCCTCCTTGCTGGCATTGGTATTCCTCTGGCACCACACTGGAATGGTTTAAAAAGCTGAACTGAAAAGAAATTAAACCCTATCACCCCCCAATTTTTTTTTTTTTTTTTCTGGATTATTTCCACAAACTAGGTCACCATGGTTCAGATAGTGTCTGTTGGGTGTTACGCAAGAACAGAGAGAGAACTGGATAGCAGAACTCCCCAACAGCAGCAGAAACAGCCCAAAGATGAGTTTGCTTGTCAGAAAAAAAATCCTGTATGTGATTATAGATTCCCAGGAAAGGACTTTTCTAAATCTTGAGCATCTACATTAAGCTGCCAAATGACAGCTTAGATTGATAATCAGTATATTTTATCTCAATTACAAAATTGCTGCTTTGTATTTTATTTCCATATTTTCTTACTTTGGGGCAGGCATTTAGTTTTCTGAGCTGAAAAAGGACAGGCTGTGGGGCTGCCTTAGAGCTCTAAGCAATTGAAATGGCTCAACTCTTATTTGAAGTTCAGATTTCACTAGGCACAGCGTCACCATTCTGGTATCTCTAAAGAGCATTCCATAGGTTTAATATGTGGAAATTTAAAAGCATATTTCACATCTGGTGCTTAATTTTGCATTTGTGGCACTGCATCCAGAATTTGGAATGCTGCTGTTTATTGAATCAATGTCTATTAAAATTAATGCCAGTGTTATTGCTTTGCTTGATATAGGAAACTATTGCTGTGTCTCAAAGGGTATACACTGATTTTTGGGTTTTTTTGAACTATCCAGTTTTTAAACATGAAAAATGTTTTTATTTGGTTAACTAAACACACTAGGGAGATAAATGTAAAGGAAAACTAACTGTGTAATATCTTCATAAGCCAATATGGAATTCATATTATGTAGAAGATACTGCTCTACACTCTAAAAATAGATGTTTTGCAAAATATACTGTGATTTTGACATACATAATTGTCTGAATTTTGTTGTTTCTTGTAATTCTTTCCGACTCTTTTAATATAACAGTGACTGATGGTCAGATTTGCATGAGTTTATTTAAACATGATTAAACCAGCTAAATTAGTCCATTGAATGGAGATTCAGTTGTTCTGTAATTTTATCATTTAACATGCCAACTTCTTTGTGTTTATTTAATATGTTTTTTCAGGTTGTCAGTGTACATCTAATGGTAATGCCATATGAAGTTTAGGGGATCATTTGTGGGAGACTACATTAACTGTTTTTATTAATAATTCCTTCACTTCCAATTGCTGATGGCTACTTTGTTGGAGTTTCTGCTATTTGACAATTGAGTTGGCTAATTATTTTTTTATCCATCATATAAATTGTGTGGTAAATTACTATTCCTTGTTTGGAGAGCTTCTTGAGCAGATTTCTTAGGACAATGCTTGGGATTTCAAATTTCATTTTCTACAAATGTTTGCCATGATTAATACTAAATTTTCCTGTCTATATAAACATTGTTAATGATGCACAGTTTTGCAATGTAATAGCAACATGAGTTGTAAGATGATATCTGGGAAATTATGCTGGCAGACCATTTTTTTAAAGGCTGTGATTGGTACAGGGCTCTGTCAAATTCTCAAAACTTTCAGAATAAGGGTTGTCGCATGCAACCACAATTTTGCTGCCTTCTGTAGATATCTTCTGAGCCATGAGCGTATGCTGTTTTATCCATCCCCCCACATTCTTAATCAGTGTCTTTGGCATGGAAAAGATCCACAAGACAACTATTGTTAGTCAATATTATGAATAAACTGGAAGATAATAGGAAGAATCAGATGGTCTTTATGGGGAGGGACATTATTAATCCATTCTAATACACAAAAGATTGTTCATTCTGGCAAAAGAAAGATCTCTCTTCTGGCATTTCCTCAAACTCATGCAGGGGTCACTGATACATGTGACTTGTACAGGGCTTCAGTGGGGTGGCTTCTTGTTTCCAACTGTTTATTTGCACTAAGGGAAACTAAACATAGATAGCTTTTCTAGGTGAAGAATTATAGTTGCCACAGCAATGCTATGTAAGTGGAGAGTGAAAGTAATCCTGTGGATGGGCAGTGAGCTAGCAATAACAAGATCTTTCTATTAAGAAAAGGCTCAAAATATTTAAAAACTCAAAAAGTCGTAGTCAAAGGCAACTGCAGTGGTGTTTCCTTTTTTTCAGGAAAGGAAAGCACTGCACTAGATCTGTGACTCAACACAAGAAAGTGATTGGAAGCATCCCTAGAGTTTGGCTTTTATAATGGGCAATGCAGGGCTGTGTATGTAAAGTGGAGAGGGCAGGCACATGCCCAGCATGTGGTAATAGATGGACTAATAGTCCATTCCCTCACATCTGGAATTACCAAAGAATCAGTAAATGTAGTTGAATTATTTTGTACTTTATCGAGTTATTTGATTGAGCTGATGTCAGAGCATGGTGTGGTGTGCTAGGGACAATCTTACTGAAGTAGTATTATTCAGGATATGTAAAGAAAGCTGCTAGTAGTGAAATTAAGCAAAACAACTGTGGTCTGCTCTGGAGTGGAGAACAAAGTCAGCAAGCATGATTTGCTTAATTGGTCTGGTAGACAGGGTTCATTTTTAATTTGATATTCTCATTCATCTTGGAAGTAGACTGCTAATATCTAAAGCCTATTGTGAATGAGCATTCTTTTTTCAAACTGGAAAATACCTGTAAAGTTATTCGATTTCAGGAAGAAGCTCTTAGTAGTAATGAACAACACCATTTGAATTTTCATAATAGTGATATCAGAAGAGTATCATAGTTCCACTAAGTGTCAAAAGATTGTTAAACTTATTTGAAAAACATTATGATAGACTTAGTGTTTTAGAAACCTAGACTACACTTACAGGCATGAAGGGGGTTCTGGTGATGCATTCCCCCGCTTCTCCTGGGCCGCTCATTGATCTCAGAAATTCCCATGAAACCTTGTCATGGGTGTACTGAGTTTGACGGTTGAACGGTCCTTGACCATATCTGAAACTCTGCATGGCTGAAGCTGGGAACGTACTCCTGCTGCCTGGCCCAGGCGCCATCTTACCTGAGTTGTAGCTTAATTGTAACACTGAAACCTTCAGAATTTTAGTCACTACCACCTTGGACTGTGGCCAAGATGGAAATTTACAGATGACTAAAGTCCATCATCTTGCGCACCTATAAACGGTGGTCCTAAGTGAGACCCTTTGAGCTCTCCTGGACTGCAGTGGGTTGCAACCAGCATCTCCCTCTGAGTGAAACGCTCCTCAGAGTTTGCAAACTCTTGAGTTTACAATATTCGGAGGACTGTCACTGGCNTAGAAGAAAGGAACAGTGGAATAGCATGAATGAGCAGAAGAGAGATGCAAAGACGTGATTCCTGCTGCAGTCAGTTTCTCACAAAGAAATGCAGAATAAGGGTAGTCAGAAGCTTTGTTAAAAGCTACAGTGGCTGGATGCAAATTTTGTGGAGTTTAGTAGCCCCCGGATGTAAAAGTAATAGTACTTTTGGATACTCCACTCCTTTACAACTGTGGTTCTAATTAAACACTGTAACAGCATTTGCCTACATCTAGAGCATAAATGTGAAAATAGTGGTAGAGTCGTATGCCTAACAACATAAAATTGCTTAGCAGAAAAAAGAAAAAAAAAGGAAGCATCTCTTTGGCTCTTTTTGAGATTGGATTGCGCCCTGCGTAAATGTTACATTCTGTGGGAGAAAGGGAAGGCATTTGATTCTGTATGTATGGCTGTTTATAGGTAGGAGCTAATACATGTATTTTGTTGGTCAAGTGTTATTTATTTCAACCATTAAAAAAAAATTGCTTGAATTTGATCTACAGGAGTCAGAGGATATGATGTTGTCCTCTTTAAAGGAATTGAACAGGAGATAAATAGTTACAATTTGCCTAAATGAAAAACCACTTCATAACAATTTTTTTTTGTTGTTTTATGTACTTAAAGACACACACACATATGTACACACACAAAAAAAATACTTGATTAGATGTTAGCCAACTGAATATAACCTGGTGACATTGTTTTGCTCTTTCAGTGTAATTGACAAGCTGTGATAAAACCAAGATGCTTTCATCTTCAAGTGTGAAGGTTGTTGGTTTTTTTCTAAATGCACTTTTGAAGTCTTGTATATTTCCCTTTTTAACACCAGAAGGAGAAATCCCACAGCCCTGTTTTCCTACCATCCTCAGAAGAAAGAAAATCTCCCTCCCAGCAAAATGCCAGATAATGTCTTGGTGTTTATAAGGTGTAGGGGTGGAGGAGAAAAGAGTTATATTGTGGTTACAGAAGTTAGTTTTGTCTTATTTGGGGCGTAATGAGAAGATTGTCATCATTCTGCTTGACTGGCACATTTTTAATGCTGCCTTGGGCTGTCAGTGGGTAAATGTGACCTTCTAGTTATTCTTTTTGACCTTAAAATACAGATTTGAATCCAGTATAAACTTTGGTGCCTTTGCATCTCTTTGGGGAAAAAAAAAAAAAGGAAATTCTTTCACCTCCTCTTAATCATTAATTCTTGTAGAACTTTTTTGAATATGATAACAACGTGGTAAGAAATTTTGAATTTTATTCTCATCATATTAGGAAGAACAAAACATTAAAGGTAGGCTTTTTGTAAGGGAGGCAGAATATGTGGCTCTTCTAAACGGCAAAGCAAGTTAACATGGCCTTAGTCATAAGAACCGCTCACACTCAAGCTTCACTCCTTCATCTGGGAAGTTGGGGGTTTTGCCTGAGAGGGATTTATAGAGCTTCAGAGGAGTGTGCAGATGTTGCAAGCAGCAGTACTCTCCACACAGTTTTTGACCAAGTCTGCAGAGCTGACTCTGTCCCAGTAATAAGCATAGTTAGGAGTGTTGCCAGGCAATGGAAGAAGGCCGCATATAAGCCCAAAGAAAGAAAGACCACCTGAAGGCAGCTTCCTCAGCCTGTGATCCTCCTTCCTCTGCTCTGGGTTTCTTTAAACCTTTAAGTCCTTTTCTTTAAAAAGTGCTGAGGAAAACTAAGCTCTGTAATCTGTCAGCTCTACACCCAATATTAAGCTTGCATTTGAGATTCTTCTTCACATACATTTTTCTTATATAGAATAGTTTTATCCTGAAATGTGAATGGGATTCTCTTATTCTTCAGAAAGAATGGTGTGTGGATGTGTGCATATCCTTTAAAGCTAGAGCTTGCACTAAGAAACAAGAGTTAAGTTCAAACCAGGTGCCTGTTTTCACCATCTGTATCAAACATTGAAAATCTATTGCCTTCTTTGAGACATTAGAAAACAGATCAGTGATCTGAGCTCATCATTTTGCTTATTAATAGGTACAGTGGCAAAAGGCCAACAGAAGAAAAACGGGGATTTCAGCAAGGGAAGGCAATGTCAGCCCTCCTGGAAGGCCCCCAGAGGGAGACCAAGGAGTGTATTGAATTAGTGTGTTTCCCTTCTTTTCCTCTTGCCAGCTGCTGACCCCAGTGTGCCGGCTCTGCATGGAGTCCTCTCTGGGAAAGCAGGTGCTTCCACAAGGGCAAGCATCAACAAGGGTCTACCTACATGACAGCAAGACCAAAGGAGTCTCATAGAAGTTAAAACCAGTAATAAACATCTGTCTTAATTTTCTTGCCAACAGTGAGAGCAGTATTTGTCTCCTGTAAGAGTTGTTTAATCAAAACAATTTGCGGCTCAGTGCGTTGTACTGTCTTTACGTTTATTTGAATGTTACTGTTGTCAGTGTCAGTAGGGCGTAGTGTGAAACCTACTGCTGGCAAGAGTTGTTCTATTAAAGTTACCTTCTCTGACTTGTCAGAGTAAGGACTATCATTAGCTTTTCAAGATCAAATAGAGTAAAAATTTGGGATAAATTCTGAACCTCAGTCTTCAATATGTAGCCACTTATCAATGAGACAATCAATACGTGGTGCCCACAAAGTGTTTTGGGAACTCTTTCCTTGAGCACTTCTGAGGTAGGGCTTGCAAAACCTGGATCAGGTCTTGGGAATAAAACACACTTCAGTTACACATATAAAAGAACAGCTGAACAATGGTTGTAAAAATGATCCTGTGGACAATGTTGAACAGAAAAAGGAAGAAAATAATAAAAATTAACCTATATAATCTCCTTCCAAAATAATGATGGCAAACTGAACCTGTTTATATTCTGACAGATTTCAGTGCTTAGAGAAACCATTTAATAAACTATGCATTTAATTCACTTAACATTCACTTGACACCTGGTCATGCAGGAAGAAAAAGATTGTTGCTTCAAGTTTGATTCAGACAGTTCGCATATTAAAATGTATTTGATGTTCACCATTAAATAAACTAAAGTAGTCTTCTCCAGTATTTCGCACAGGTTAAGTTTCAGCTCTCCCCGAAGATATCAGAAACAGGCTTAGTCCAGTGAAAAAGTTTCTGTGCAAGCAGAAGCATCACAGCTTCCACATGCTGTTTTTTATGGTCCGATACTTATCTTCTGGCAGTGGTACTTCTGAGTATTAGTTGTGCCTAAGTGTACTGGGTATTTTCCTCACAATTAATACATCAAATGGGACATTTCTAACAACTTCAGGACTAGAAAAATCAGAAGACAATAGTAAGAGAATGGAAGAATATTCTTGTACTTTTTCAGACTCAGATACTTAGAAAATTCTATTAATTTCATAGAATTAGAGAATCATAGA